>LJIJ01000952.1:0-64085 GCA_001718145.1 Orchesella cincta
TCACAAAGCATAACTCGGTCTATTAAAAATTATTTATTTTATTACAAGTTGTTAACTGATGTCCTAGCAGGGTGCTATTTATTGATAAAACTTAAATCCTTATAGATTTAGGCCAACGCCAGACGAGCCCTGTCGGTTGTGGCAGAATCCGTGATTTGAACAGTATCGATCTGATTTGCAGTGACAATCATTCCAACACTTGCTGGATGTTTCTTGTCGCTAATAACATCGAAATTATTTAGGATACATTTTGAATATAAAGAAATCAAAACAAAAAGTGTGGACTTGCTTTACATTAGAACTGCAGCGACGAAGAGATTTAATGCCAGAACCCGGTGCAGATATTTTACGTTTGACACGCACGACTTTGTTTGAACTAAGACGTTCTGTATTATTGTGAAATTCCAAGTTGTTCATTTGCAACTTTTCAATCGTGATAATTCCAGCATCAGATCAACAATGGAACAATTTTTGTGGCACAATAGCAAGAATTCAAATACACGGCAAAAAGTAAAATGCTCAATAAAAAATTACTATAATTTAATCTCAACTTCATTTTGGATTTTTTTTTGAATTTCAATGCAATCGCAGTCAATCAGAATTATTGTGACAGTTGACTCAAATAATTACAATGATAATTAAAATTTATTTTTGAAGAAACAAATCTGTTTTTTGCTGGAGAATTTTCGTTGATGATTTCCGATAAGTTGGTTATTACTTCCGTGTCGCACTTCCTTGGCGAAAAAAACATATGGTTTCCGGTTCATTCACTTGAACTACTTTTGCATGTTCTTTGTTTTTTACACAAATATATTATTAAAGTTTAAGTAAGCAGCAAAAACAAAATTTTCGTTGTAAATATTATTAGCATACGAAATTACGTAGAACAACCGCAATCAAGTTTCTTAAGCATTGTATATATATCTTTAAATCCACTTCTTTTGACTGAAAATTAAAGACTACAAACTTAAATTACATAATCATGCTCTTTGTCTTTCATGACGATTTCGGTCATGACAATATCCATGGGATGTGCAATATCTGGTGGCCTTGCATTGGCAGTCGTTGCTGCATTTGTGAGTTGTACTTTCCTAAAAAAAAGTCCGTATAAATAGATTTGATAAGCAAATTTAATAAGTTGGTAATAATTCCATACCTTGTGACAAATGGAAGGAGATGGAAACCGTGTTATCTGACGGTGGATCCGATTGGTATTTTCCTCAAGAAATAGTTTGAGTGGGGCGTTTGTTTCTATATGAGATCCAGCATAGCTGTTACCTAAAATATATAAAACGCATAATAAGATGAACAGATGAAATTTCGAACTCATATTGTGTAGCTTAAGACTAATAATTTTAAACTTAAATTCGGATGACTTAAAAGCCAAGAGCAAATTTAAATTTTGTACCACAGCGAAGACTATTTTATACTAAATTATACTTCAAATTTATAATTGAAGGTCATTTTTAGGAGTTACCCACACCGTTAGTGGTCATTATTATGCGGGGTTTCGTTCGTGATGGGCTTTCAGTTGCAGAATAAAAATAAAGTAATATTCAATAACCAACTTATGACAAGGATGGCTAGTAAACCGCACTGAAATACCATTTTTTAAATAACCGGAAACGTTTGGTTGGTTTCTGATGATATGATTGTATCGACCTCGATTGTTTTTTACTGTGGAAATAGTATGCTTGATCAAAGTACAAGATAGAAGCAATTTTAAAGGTAAATTTTCACTATACACAAAAATAAGTAGATTGGAATTTGTAGAAAGATTGAAGTAAATTGCGAAATTTTTTTTATTGAATTTAATTCTATATCAATATAAATAAAAGAGAACCCTATTTGGTTGTATTCAAAATTATCAATGAGAATCCCTGAGAGTTAGTTGTCCTGACACCATCCATGTTGACTGCAGTTCCTATTTCGGCCGCATTGACAATCCCGACTGCAGCTATGATCACTTCTCTGTGAAATGAAAAACACGTAAATCATGACAATCCCTTTTTCTTCTCTTATAAGCTCTATAAATGCATATATTTCTTACCCTCTGACACTGCCACCGTCTAGGATTTCCAAAAATCTGTCGTTTTGCACGCACAATTCTCCGAACCAAGGTTGCAGTACCGTTTCCAACATTTCTGTCCGTGGTCGGGATCAATTTGACTTGAGAATCAGCCAAATGAGCAGGGGATGTTATCGGATTGGTGCTGGAACAATTGTCAACGTGCAAAATACATAATAAAGTACCCAAAATTAGGGCACTGACCACCGTCATTTGCTTCATTATAGATTATTGTTGCTTGAAAATTCAAACTTCAACCTGAACGTGATTTTTTTGGTTGACTGGCGAAGAACCATAGACGACTTCCTTTTATAACAAAACTTTGCGACAATTTATTACATTTTATTCAAACAGCGTTTAGCGACTAGCAACTGGTTTAGCTGTGTATAAAATCAAATTTTTTGTTGGAGACTTGCATTAAACCTCAAGTTAAAATTAGGTTGGGTAATAAAAATGTTGATGAATTCCCCATAAGTTGTTGTCTTGGCCGGAAGCGGTAAACTGTTCTTTGCCCTCCTTTCTGTTTTATTTTTCCTTCCAAAACGTATTCTGCTAATTTTCTTCATTAATATGTTGCTTCAGATTCTTTAACCGCTTTTATTGTTCTGCTCTGAGAAGTCTATCACTTCATTAAAAACAGCAATAATATATTAGCTATCATCTACGTCTGAACTAATCATTTGTCACAAGCTGATAAGGACTAAATCTATTCTAATAATGTGAGAAACATGTTGATAACATGCTATATATCGATATACAATACAATTTTTGAATTGAATTTATGCGTTGAAAAGCGCACCTCGAAAAAGTGATCATTGTATTTGCTCGCATCTTATCTCCCGTTTGAGAATGCGGCTATTTAAGCAACAAATGAAAACAAGTATATTCATGCGAATTGGACAGTGTAGGATTCTTTATTTTACAATTATTCCACGCCAATTTGAACTCAATCAACTGAGAAATATACACAAAAAGAGGAATATGATGTAAGTACAGGAAAAATCATGATTTTAGGCATAATGAACACCAATTTCCAAATTAAAATTCATGATTATTACTCACAAATTCAAGAATTTGAATTTGAATCGAATTGCTCAACCTTCTCAACTTTCACCACAACACCCCAACATAGCTGATACTTAACGTCAACCGTTTTAGAATCCAAAGAAACCCCATCAGCTCGAGTGAAAATTTCTTTAATTTCCTCCTTGAATGCTCCATGTAACTCCATGGGTATATGGTCAAGACATGGATTGAGGGCCAAAACAATGTCTAAAAATAGAATTTCTGTTTAGTAAACGCAAAAATGCAACAAAAACTTGATGCTTTACCTAAAAATGAATCCGTGGATTGGAAATGGTAATTACGATGGAGGAATTCCACTGTAGAAACACGAAATCCGGATGACTCCATTAGCTCTTTCATTCCACTCTCTTCCTGACCTTCTGCAAACTTTGACCAGATTGGGTAGAAACTGTCATACTCCTCCATATATTGCTTCCAAGTTGGGTTTGCAGCTAGCTTTTGATACGCTTGGAATAAAATGTAGTTGGCAGGGATCGTTATGAAACCAATCTTCCCACCAGGTTTTAAAATTTTATGAAATCCAGCAAGCGCTTTCCTATTGAAAAGAAATACCGTTTTATTAAATTGAATTTTAGTCTAAAATGTATTCGGCTAAAATGGCCTTACTTCATGTCGCGAATGTAATGAAATACATTGACTGCAAATATCTTGTCAAATTTCACATTCTCAAATGGAAATTTATCAAGAATATCTCCAACACCGTAAGTAATCAACTCGTGAGGATAATTTTCCTCTGCAAAGGCGAGCATTTTGGCAGAAACGTCCACAGAATACATTTTAGATTGAAACTCTTCAACTTTTGGAAGTATACATTTGAAACCTGTGCTCCCTGCTCCGCAACCGTAATCGAGAACGGTTTCGCCAGTGTTCCACCTCAGTGAAGAAATTAGTTTTGGAACAAAAACATCTATAATTTCTTGTGCGGATGCTTTGTTATTCTCGCAGCGTGCAGGGTCTTGCATTTTTTGAAACTAGGCTGGAAGCAAAAAGACTTGTAAATCTTTATATATTTATCGTTCGACAAATTCGTTTTGCAACAATAATAAAAGTTTATTACACTTTTACATGAATACTTACGTATTGTACACATTTATAATTATTGAGACAATTTTATGCACCGAAACCGCTGAAATGTCAAACCTGTTTTATGTCGGCCTTGTAGGTTTGTTGGCAATAAACTCCGATGACAGGAACACACGCGCACTGCCAATTTCACTAATGTTAATGTTAATTGTAGGAACACAAAATCACAACAAATCACACCAGGATGAGACGCGTGAGTGGAAATGTAAAGTAAAGATGATACAAAAGAATACCATACCTAAAGCGTAATCCTGCAAGTATATAATATTATCATGCATAGTAGTCAATAAGGTTGTTGATCTTCATCATGAAGATGTGACTTCTTGAGGACTGGTTTGTGACATGAGTTGAGCAAGTGGAACATCTGCTTTAGAATAAATCCAAGTTAACTATTGCGTTGAATTTCGACCAAGATCCGTGTGATTGACGTGCACAGTTGTTGTTGATGATTTTGATGATGCAAACTGTAAGATTACGTTCCACAAATATCGTGGATAGGTAAAGGACCATAAAAAGCTCAGGTTAAAGAGGTGTTGTTGTTGTTGCAACAGCAATTGATAACAATAAAATTTACACGGGAAATTTAACAGTATCTTGAATGCGATATATTTACCCCCAACAGTTTTAGAATAATTGGAATTGTGTATCAAGACAGAGTTGATATTGTGTCAATAAATTCAGTCAACGTAAAACATTCTGGTGAGAAATACTTAGCAATTGAAGTAGATGATGATGATGATGCACGTCATGCAATGGATGCATTAAACAAACTTTCTGTAAAACATTTTTGGCTTTCAGGGAGCTCTGACCAGATGGAATAGAAATATTTGAAATCTGTCATATGTTGCTATCAAGTTGAATATTGAACTAATTTTCTAACACTTGAGGATAATGTTTTTCAGCAAAAACAAACATTTTGGAAGAAACATTCATCAAATATATTTTTGATTGAAACTCGACCACTTTCGGTAGTATAAACTCAAAAAGTGAGCTCCTGCTCCTCATCTGTAATCAAGAATGGCTTTGCCAATGCTCCACCTCATTGAGGAAAGAAGTTTTGTAACAAAGACATCCACAATTTCTTTTGCAGATGATGTGCTCATCATAGCGTAGCGTACGGGGTCTTTTTTGGAAAGAGCAATGATTCTAGATTGAGACTTTGGCTTATCTGCCGAGTAAAACGCTCGATTGATCTTGCATGCATGCTTTCAGTTTTCTTCCATAAATGAAATTGGTTCGGGTTAACTCGAAAAGCCATTATTCTCCTGATTAGCTCTAGGTCTCAATTCAGTATCACACATTTGTTTAGTGATATCCCAATTTTGATAAATTTTCTTCAAAATTATAAGATTTTAATGTTACAGCAATGAATGCTGTAAGCTCATAATGTTGTATACCGTTGTCAATTAATAATAAATGCAGTGGTCCTCACTAAGCCGCAATTCCAAGGAAATGGAATGGGGTGAGACAAAGTGCGATAGCATTCGTTGTAACTATGAATTGATTGTTTTTGCTACGTTTTAGAAGAACTAGCTAACAAATAAATAACCTAATGTACATTTGAAAATGAATTCTTCTATAATTTTGATGCCATCCTAGCTCGCGGAAAACAGTAGCCATGCAATGAACAGTACCGATAGGAAATGCAATGACAGTCATACATACGCTCATGAGACTGCTTTTCTCCTCGGTAAATCAAAATACATGTTTTATACATAAAATTTGAAATAAAAACGCTGTGGAAAGGCGTTTAATCAGTCCTTCCCTTAAAATTACAGCGACCAGAAGAATGAAAGATTGATCCAGTTGGATTAAATGGGAACACTTTCCATTTGTTTTGTAAAACCGGACTGGAATCGAGAGGTGCGGTATTGTGATAATTTTTAAACACATTCATTTGTTCATAGTTTGTAGCAGTAAATTTTAAAAAATAATTAGAAGAAAACGGTGGAATCGCAAAAACCAAAATCAAAATAATTGACTACGAATATTATATTAATTAAAAAATAAACAATAGTTGACCCCGACCGAATTGTGGATTATTTTAAACTTTTTACTTCCAAAAAGTTCTTCAAGTAGTTCCAACCAAGCTTCTTACAATGTCCGTAAGTGTTCAGCTCAGACATTCACACTTTTTAATTAATTCTTACAGAAACAAATAAGTTTTGACACCAAAAATAGATTTTTGGTGGCTTGATTTGTTTACTTCCGCTTTGCACTTCCTTATTTCAATAAAAATATCTCTTCCGGCTCATTCACATGCACTACTTATGATTTTTATACCACAATTCCAAAATGAGAATCAACTCACCCCAAAAATTTTCTTGTTAACATCCACCCATAACACACACTCTGTTGCTGAATATGCGCGATGAAAAGGTGGTCTGGGATGAGACACCTTCTCTGTGAAAATCAGAACTGAGCGCTTTGCTATCCAGCCACCGTACCTACCTACTTACTTCCGTCATTTGAAGTCGCTTGTTTATCTCGTTTCTGAAACTTTTTCTCAATATCAAAGCTAATGATTATTTGTATGACTGAAGTAACTTCTCTGTCGCATGGTAATCAGCACTCATAAAATTTCCAGTTGTTTTATGATGCTTACTCCCAATTACCTGAGAATTTTGTAAGCTGGAATGTTTTTTAAACAAAAATCAATGCAACATTGAGGTCAAAATTTCCAGGTGATTTTGCTAATTTACCTACTATTCCTTCTACAGTTTCCATTTAAAAAAGTTGGAGATTATGCAAACTTGTGTTGATTTTTTGGTACATTTACGACTCTAGAACATATTGGCATCAACAGCTTTCAATGTCTTCCAACCTTCGCTTGTATTTTTAGCTGAAGTGTGCATTGGAGAAACTGAAAGTTGAGTAGAATTGAAAATTAATTCAATTTTCGCATTTTATAAGAAAGTGGGTGATCTCGGGTCTTGGATACCGAGTGATTACACTTAGGCCAAGTAATATTTACTCACAACTCATGATTTTGTTGCCTCTCATGTTTGAACTACTTTCCTGCGTCACTCATCACCGCTAATGGTATTGATATGGATTGCACAGCAGACTACTCAGGCACACTAATGCACTGTTATTAGTTTACAGGAAAAAAGGGGAAATTGAGATTATTGTGACAACTTTTAGCATTGATGATGGTCTCGAAGAAACACAACACTTTCCACCATAATGGAGAAACGTGGTGGTTGAAACAACAGTAAAGAAATAAGGTGTAAAATAACAATAATTATGTCTTTTCTGAATTTAGATGTTGCTTATAATAAATCCCATGTCTCGTCTTTCAGTCGCTGGACACACAAATTCCATTTACTTCGGGGGAAATAATTACTTCTTGGATTTCAGGATCTCTCATAACTATATATTAGCTCGTTTTGACTTTTTAAGTTGGAATAAAATTGACAAATTGGCTTAGAAACTGTGATGTTTGTACAGAAACTTTTTTACGAATGGAATATTACTTTTTTCAAACATTCAGCTCAAAGCTTATTCGAGTGTATGCAATGCTTTATAAAAAAATTACGTGGGTTGTACCAAGTAAAAAAGGTGAAAAATTAGTAAAGGAGTTTCAAAAGTTATTGCTTTTCCCAATTTGCAACCCATCCATATATACACACCTGCAAATAAAGTAGTAAGATATGTGGGCATATCAATGAAGATAATTGAATAAAGAGTGACTGAAGTGATGGGTGAAATTGGGAATATTTTTGTGTCAAACTTCTGAGTAAAAGTTATACATTCAAACATCTGACGACTTGAAATGCCACTACAGCCTTTGTATATATGTATCTCGTTAGCTCTTTGTAATTTAGCCTTGTTACAACTCTTTACGATTTTCCTGTTGGAATTTTTGTATTAGAAAATTGAAATATTGTGTATGATGACTTAAATTAAGGTTGCATGGAGTATCTACAAGAAGGGGAGGAGAAGGGCAAATGTCATGTTCACAGGAATTAAGTACAATTCTATCCTAACTGAAAATACTGTCATGACTGGACAGAACCCGTGCTAATGCTAGAGGACAAGCGGAGATAGAAACATAATTCAATTCGGAGATGTTTTAAAAGTGGGGGAATCTGCGATATTCATTTCCCAACTACTCTTGAATCTCAACCATACTAAGTCAATTGAGAAGGAAATCGACATCCGTCACTACCCCCACGTTAGCTGCGGGCTGAAGTGGGTTGTGCGGCAATTAACAATATTTCATTCTCCTAGTATCTCATTTTGACCTGCTAGTTATATAAAAATGATTCTTGTACCTCGCTAGGAAGTTGAATTCCAAGTAAAAGCCAGTTTATAAAATATCACCATTCTTTCTTTTAACTAAACAAAAAAAGTTATGGATTTTATTTGAAAAGGTAATTTAATGCTGATTAATTTATTTAAAATTTTGTATGAAATCAAAAGGATACGTTCAGTTATTAGGTCTCAGAAGAAATTCATGCTGTTTGATGTTGATGTTTTTTGTTATTTCCTATATGTACCTAAATAAATGCTTGTCTCATGATGTGCTTAGGTTTTCATAATTTCAATATTTGCTGACTTGGCTTAATAAATCTTTGATGAAAATGAATACATTTTATGAAAATTTTATTCATCCTTAATTGAACATTATTACATTTTTGATACATTATTGAACGACGTTAAACGTCAACAAATCACTTCAACAGGTACACATTTACATTTACACAGGTGTGACCAGGTAATTGTTATGATGGGTTGTTACAACAGTTTCCTTAAAATAACATGCTTTACTTGTGCTCGGTTTCGGTTCTTCATCCTCGACCTGCCCTGACTTTGAACCACTTGGATTGCCACCAGTATCAAGAAATAGCATGTCGTACATTGGACCTGAGTATGGTGGAGCCTCAACAAAAATTGGGATATTCACCTTTCCCTGAACTTTCTCCACTCTTTTAACTTTCCTCTCCTTTTTTGCTTCCTCCTCTTTTTCAACTTCTTCCTCTTCATTTTCAGAGAGTTTACTCATAATAACTCTGACACAGAGTAGTTTGATCCAGCCGTACTTCAACACCTTTCGCATTTTCAAGTCTTCATGAACTCCGCAATATATTAGGGGATGTGCTATGCAAAATCCGTACCAAAAAGTCATTCCCAGTGTCTCTATCCATGTGATTTGTGGGGAGAACTCGTCCCCAAACTTTCCAGCAACAAGGATATTATAAATCATAATCAGGAGTCCAGCTGGAAGCATCAACGCGGAATAGACCAACGCTGAAATGTATGCAAACCTGAGAACATGTTCTCGAAATCGCTTCCGCCTATTTCGAATCGGCTATAAAATTATTATGAATGAAAATAATTTCTAAAATATTCCAAATATTCAAAAAATTAAGAATCTTTTGCCCGCTTACCAGTAGGTAAAGTTTGTGGTTTAGCTTGGATCGCATTGTATACAGAGCTGTGAGGAAATTTCAATTTATGCAATAATTTACTAAATAAAAAATTGTAAACGGTTTAAGAATATTTAGTTGTGTCATTTTACCCCATGCGATGATGATGCAAGTGAAAACATGAAGAATTAAGAATCTCACGAGCCAGTATGCTATCTCAAATTTTGGTGGAATTTCCTATCCAAATTGTTTTTAATATTAGAACAATTCATCTAAAAAATAATAATTTTTTTACCTTACCTTCAAGCATTTTCCTTTTCCTCCTGCTTTTTCCACCAACGTATATGAAAAGAAGGATGGAATGCTCACCACGGCTGCCAAACACCACAACAGAAGGATTCCAAGGAAGCCCAGTAAGCTGATCTTTCCTTCTCTTCGGTGTTTTACAGAAGGTGCGTCCTTCTTGGCTTTTTGCAACCGTTGAATAATGATGACAAATAGACTCAGTTGAATTAGTGCGCGGAGTGAATCTAAAAACGACAGAATTCATAAACTCACTCCTTTTCCATTATTTAATTCAAAACTTAAAATAATTGTAACTAACTTGCAACAAAAGACCAAACGCCGCAAAAGAGTGGAACAACAAGCATTTTGGATTTTACGGCCAAATAGATAACGTCGTAAACACCGGAAATGATTGTAAATGCCAAGTGATGAGTCATCAAAACGGCAATCGAGCTATTAAAAATGAAAAGCTATTAATTTTTTTTAAAAAATCTCTGTGAATTTTCAAATGCTAGATCGAAACAAAACCCCACCTCCATGTTTGATTCAAGTTGATAACAGCAAACCCAAAAACTCTGAGGTTGACAATGATGCTGATTGTTGAAATCCCAATTTGCACAGCAAATCCCTTACTATCAAGGGGAGTATCAGGAGGGGTTTTCTCATTTAGACTAAAAAGCTGATCTTGTTCCCAAGTAAAATTATCAGTGAAAACCTCGTTCAAATGTAATAATGAATAGTTGAAAGAGGGTTCCTCAAAAGAGTTGTCACCCATCTCGACCTCCATGTTCAAAAAAAGCTATCAACTTATTCAATCAGGTACAAAAACAGGAGTATTATGTAGCTGTCGAACCCCTCAATCTAGACTGAGGTGTTTGCTCACCACGTCCATCATTTTTACCTGTCGCTCTACCATGATATTCTGGCTGACGCAAAGAAAACAAGGGTTTGAGTGATGTTTTGCACTTTTCCCTTAAAAGAGAAAGTGATGAGCGTTGCAGCGTTTAGAGCTGTTGGTGAAAAAAACAATCCATGATTACACACTGCTTTAATACTCCTTATCTCGTATTTTGAATGACCTTGTGTGCAAAATGGAATTGTGCGCTTTCTTCAAGGCTTGCTTGATCTCATTTTTATGCTGTAGTTTCACGCAACAAATAAAAATCTAAGCTCTCCACTTCCAAAAATGGATGATGCAAGGAATCGGCTGTTTCCTCAATATTTGCATAATTGAAATTTATTGGCTTTGTGAAAGTGAAAACGTTTAATTGGCAAAGAGTTTTTAGTTGGATTCCCTCGTTATATTCCTTTGTAATGAAACCCTTATTCCTTTGTAATGCATGTGATCTGGATTCAACCCGTTAATTTCAAATTTATTGCGAAAACTTATAAATGTAGAAAAGATGAGAATGAATTGACGCTTTGACAATTTGAAAGTTGGTTGCGAAAGCAAGTTTTTATTTCTCAACAGTGGCAACTTATCAGTTAACAAAGTTGTTTCTTAATCATTACAAATACCCCGATTCTTTAGTAAATTCAAACATCAGATTATAATATTTCCTTTCGAAAGCCTTTGTAAGGGCATGGTAATACAGGTATCAATGGGAAGATTACTACGTATTGTTTATTTGTTGAGTATCAACTGTAAGACAAGCAGATACTTTATTGCAGCTAATTAGTCTCTTTCAAGAGCATATTTAATCCTTTGACGTTACATTTAAGTGGAACTTTTGACAGTGATATTAACTAATATTTAGATCCCATTTTAAACAAATTAACTAGTTGTGGAATAGGAATTTATTTGCTGCTTTAATGTTTAGATGCACCACAAAACTGAATGTAATCGTATCCGTAATAAAGTTGAGGAGCTATGGTTTTACATGATGCGTCGTAAGAAAGTCCGTAAAAGCAGGGCTAAGCGAACATCCATGATAATTCGGATATTTACCAGCAGCATGGCAGCGTTTACAGCAAATATAGCCGCCATAGTCCAGTTGAAAAAGCTGCTGGAGCCATTTCCCACTTCTTCCTCAGACTCATTTTCTCCAACCTTTAAAATTCAACGAAATTAAGTTATTATTGTTATAAATAATAAGAATAATGTCTCTAGGACTCACCCCCTTCGCAAAGGTTTCATTCTCTTCCAACTCAGTAACGAAATTTATACTTGCACCCCACACGGTAGTGATGAACGCTGCCACAAATGAAACTGTCACAGCGTGGCAGATCATTTTAATGAAATATAGAAGCTTTAGTAAAAGTCGAAACAGGCTAAGGGGTAATTCGCACAATTGTACTTGATAAAACAGTTTCGTTAGCTCAGATCAAATCTACTTTGCTCAACAGCTCTTGGTTGAATGATAGATTGACACTATAATACATACTCTTTTCATTACAAAGCGATATCGTATAAATGGAAATACAAGCTTATTAAATGATACATAAGATTTCAGCGTTGTATGCAGTTGTTACTCCATATCTCAATGCAGGGATTCTGTACACAATTCAAATCGTAGATCGAATGCAGATCGCTTTTCTTCTCATCTCTCAAAAAGGATGGAAAGCTCAAAGCTTTCGATTGTGTAAATTTCCAGTTATATTTCTTTGTGTACAAAATTTGCAGAAAGTTTCAACTTTTAATTGGGTGACGATTCCACGATATCATAAGCTAGTTTAAAGCTTCTTTTTAACAAGGAGATTCTCACTGATCACTATGGACAGTTTAAAATGAAAACTAATGACAGATTACGTTAGCTTGTTACATTATTTAGCTTTAAATATGACTGGTGCTCATAACGTTAAAAACACAAATTTCTACCTTAATTTTAATTATTTCTCAAAGTATCACCCCCTCTCTGTTCTCCCTCAAACACCAGCCAGTCTTCATAATTCCATTTGAATATATTCCAGCCCTCATCATCCTCTTCGTCACCCATCAGGTCTGTGATTTTCCAAATAATAGTTAAGAACGCACCCCTCAGCCCAACAGCCAAAGTAAAATATCCACCACTCAAGTGCCAGTAGTCAGCAATCGCATTGAAAGTTGTGAAAAGAAAGTACAAATCCCTCCAAAATAGAGCTGCATCATTCCATTGTTCTTCCAATTCCAGTTGATTTTCTGCAACCTAAAAACACACCCCAATTTTAGAATTTTTGCTGATTTTTAAAATTACGGATTTGACTCACGTTATATGCCGGAGGAGGATTGTTGACAGTTTGCAGCTCCAAATTGGAAGCAATGATGACAATAGATTTTAAAATCAGGAGAGTGACAAGAGGTACTGGAGAGTTGGCAGCGGTATAGATGCTCAAGTAAAGGAAAAAATATTTTAGCTTGGTAAGGTTATTCAGCTCAATTTCCGCGCAAGGAGAGTAGTAATGGTGGCAGATGAGAAGGTTACAAACATCACTGATTATCACCGACTTTCCAGAAGTTAGATACCAAAGTAGGGAAGAAAATGATACAATCACGCAGTCCATACGATCCATTGTTCGAAAGAAAATTAAGCTAGGTTCAGCTTGAGTACGGAGAACCAAAGCCCAACTACTTTCTCCGTTCGCTCGATGGTGATTAAACTACCGCAAGTTGTAGGCATTCCTTCCTCCATCATTTTGTCGTATTTGCCGAGCTACGTCGTCCCAAATCGAGTGGGTTGGAAGGAAAATGAGCATTTTCTAAATAAAAAATTCCAAAGGATGTGCCTAAAAATTGTAAATTAAAAGTTTACAATTCAAACTTCGACATATTTAAATTAATGCAATCAAAGGTTATGCATATCAATAACTATTACCCTTAAATTTAATTGGCAACAAAATTCCTGTAACTAGTTACTGTGACATATACTTTTAAAACTTTTTCCAACTTCAAACGCTCTATGGAGTTGAAAAGTTATGCTCATTTTTACTAATAAGCCTTTCCCTTGTTAAATATGAATGCTTCATTTCAGCCAACTTTCAAGGATGCTCTTTGACGCACTCTTGTTTGTTTTCATATGATACTAAGTCGGCGAAGTAATTCTGAAACTGCATGCATGACAGAGTTTCGTAATAAAACTATCATTTTTATTCACATTACATTTTGAATAATTCTGCATATGTGAACTGGATTTCTTCGCATAACTGGAGAGTTTATTGCAAAGAAAGATGACAATATCCGACCAATTGGAAGCGAAGGATAATTTCCGGCTCATTGGTTCAGCACCGGTTGACTAACAAGATAGCAGCTCGGAATGGAAGAGAAGGAGATTATTTTTGTCAAAACAATTTTGACAAGGTTCGTCTTCCTCTTTTTTATGAAAATTACTTTCTTCACCCGTTGTTTATTTTGTTTCGAAGCTTTTCTTGAGCGATGTACGAAATCGTTGGGGAAACTTCAAGTACAGTAATGTCATATTTCGTTCTGGAAAAATCAATTTTCCTGGAAAAATATATTGGCAAATTGTGTTATTTAATGGCAGCAGCGTACCTTCGCTTCATCCATTGCAGTGATGAGTTGATTAGTCTTGATGGTTTGTTTAAGAATTCAGGCATTTCATCACACAACTTTCAGGCTTTTCTTTTCAGGATCAGATCTATCATTAGTTGAAAGATCAGCCCTCTTCGAAAACTCGCTATTCTCTTACGAATTCTCTGAAACCCGTTTTTGATGAAGGCTTTCGGAAATGAAGTTCCTATCCTGTCTTTTAACTCTGAAAGTTAATGATAATCTTTCCACTTTCCATTTCGCGAACATTTATTTTATCTTATTATGGAGAAAACCAGTAATTGATTGAAACCCTCAAACTACAATTTTGTTTCAATATTCAATTTTGCAAAGCCATTAGCTGCAGATTATGATTTCTTTTATTTATGAGTTTTTGATGAGCTCGTTAGGAGAGAACAAACGAATTAAGATCAGTTGACGTGACAAAAGTTAAGCTCTATTAGCCATTTCAAAGCTTACCTGTCTCCTTGATAATTCGAAAGTACAATACTGGAAGATTAATCTGGCTCGTTTGAAGGCTTACATGGTGAACAAGGATATGCTCCAATATTTTTAGTTTTCAGATCGTAATCTGCTTAGTTATTTTTGTTTAGAAAGTATAATAAATATTTCGCATCTAAAATCTTGTATACCTTGGGATCTGCATCAAAGTAAATTCTGTATTCTAGTTACACAAAATTAAGCCAATATGAAATTTACAAATGGAAACATATATTAATATTTATATTTGAAGATTTTAGGGCAACTCAGTTATCATAAATTATCTAATAGGGAATGAAAAGGTCGTTGCTGGAGGATTTGATTTCCAAATTTTTACCCCAAGTTTCAGCAATCGTTCACCCACTCCATATCTGAGTATTTATGCATCAGATTGGGTTATTGATGATTCCCACGCCATGTAGCCTGTACCTTGTGTTTTTATTTCTCAGCTGAATAGGTTCTTCTGTTGTCAGCTTCTCCTCATTTTATTTTAATACAAAATGTCGTTCACCCGCTCAAAGTGGGGGTAGATATCAAGGAAGAAGTTAAAACTTTGCCTACTAAAACGTTATAAACTCTACGGTTTATGCTCACTTGCTGGAAATAACTAGTGTAAATTCTTGTCTCACTACAAAAAATGGAGAAAGTGAATCTGGAAATTTCTAGTTCGTGAAGAAACCTGCATGTCTAGATTTGTTGTTTGCACGCTTTACAGACCGGTACTGCAAAAACCAGCAGTTCATGACAAATAGGAAAACTGGACGGTTTCATTTGTAGGTTTCTTCTGTATTCATGAAACAAGTTTCCCGTTATCTTGGGCCTTCACCGAAATCACACAACTCACATAATAATGCTCATGTATGGTTGATCACAACATACAAAATTTCAAAAAGCTTATGGACATTTTGATACGGTTGTATTTTTATTGGTATAAGTCATTCTTTACTACTAAAAGTGACATTTTTTACTATTTGCATTTAGAAAGCTTTCCGGCATTAAAAATACGTTCCGTAAGAGTATGCACGCAATCAGCCTTCAAATCATTAGCAGGAAATCCTTCACATCATCTGACGTAGTGCAGCTCGTAATGCCAGGGCCACACGAAAGTTCCATAAAACACAGAGATTTAAGAGAAAAATAATTCCATTTAAAATAAACCAAACAATGGTGTAGCAATTTCCGAAGCCGGTTCCATTTTCTTTCAGCTCTGTCGTATTTATCTGTTGAGATATAAAACAATTTTTAAAATTAAGCTAAATCCAATAATAGGTGCGAAGTATGGAATTGAGTTTAATTTTACACTGTCACCATTCCTGTCGACATTCCGTCACCCGCCCAGTCCCACTCCACGGTTATAATATTTAAGTACGCCCACAACACACTTGTGATAAGAAACAAAACAACTAAAACTGTCAGGCGACTCATCATCATTTCAATTTAATGCTCAGATAGTTGTCAAAGTAAAATTCGGTGAAAACAAGAGTGAAATCCATACAAGTCAGCGGCAGTTGATTGAATGAAAGTTTCACAAGCGGCAGTATCACTTTTAGTACACAAGAGAAGCTTTGTAAATCCTGATACAGGTAACGTATTGATAATTCTGCCCACACAAGCGAGATTCACTACTTCCGTGTGCAATTGTTTCTTTCCAATTCTCCTTATTTATAGGGAGTTCAATCGGGATTCCAAAACAGAAGCCTTCGTAGCATTCTTTGTTAGTATGCGCATGTAATAGTTGCATGGTGAGTACTTTAAAGCGGAGATTGCAGGTGGATTTTAATGTGGATGGATAAAAACGGTTTTTATCCGGATAAACCCGTCTCCTATCCACCTCACTTCATGTGGATTTAATGGAGAAAAACAAATTTATATACAATTTTAATGTTAAATGCACGTAAATGCATAAACCAAGCTGTCTGTGCTATTTCTCTTTATCAGAAATGTTTCTGTTGCCATAATTCATCAAAATTAATGGTATTTGAGTAATCAGAATTACTATTAGAGTATAAAAAAAGGACTGAAAAATAACGTGCATTGAACTGTTAATATTTTACGTGTGTAAGAGATTCTTATTGACTTCTGTTAAGATAAGATGATTGTTTTCATTGTTTAGACAATGTTACTTATGTTAACAAATTAGTGTGCAAATAATATACAGTCAGTGTTAACGAATTCTTTGTTTGAATCAGATGCAGTTGTACGTATAGTAGTATTGATATGTATAGTAACTGATACATAACAATCTGAGTTAGGTATATTATCCATGCGTTATATATAAATCCTATTTTCTCCATTTCCGGATTAATCCATTTTTTACCATTATCCATGGATAATTTTATTTTCTCCACGGATAATTACAACCTCTGCTTTAAAGGGGGTAAGCTGAGTTGCTTGAAAATGAAATTGAAAAATATAGCTTTCATTCAAGTTTGAATTTTGATTTCAATCCAATTAGCCATCTCATCCCCAATTTAAGATATTTTACCTACAAACTTTATTGACAACACTTCTATAAAATATTCGCTTCCTTTTTTATTACTAAAAGCTTTCATTACTCAAAAATATCAAAGCGAAATATAAGTTATGTACGTACAATCATTTGTCAGTTAGCATCAGTGACAGATTTCAGAAAAGTTTCTAGGACGTTGTTTGAATCGTTCTAAAAGATGTGCCATGCCATTATTCTGAGCCGTTAATAAAAGAGAAATATTGTAACTAAAGTTCGAAAAATATTGGTGATGGTAATGCTTGTTAGTTGGGCAACATAAAATGTTCGTTTTTACTAGAGATGTCTGCCAAAATGGGAAACGACTGAAATAGTTGTATCCAATTATTTGAGAGATAGTTTATATAAAGCTGCAAAACTTTCCATTCAAGAAACATTATTATTAACAAAATAAAGTTGAGGTCCTGCTCCTTTCAACTCAAGTAGGGCTAAATTATATTTTATCTTGTAGGTAGCGCATATACATGTCCTTATTTTCGATTAAAGTATCCAAATATTTTGTTGAATCTTGGTTTTTATTTCTACCCATTATTTTTGACATGTTGATGGAGCTAATGGTGTTTAATCCATATTGATGCATAAAATGAACGTTGTTGACTTAATTTTGACAGCTAAATGCCATGCAAAAACTTACCTCAGGGTTATGTTGTACCTCAGTTTTTAAAGTAAAATTACTCGTGGGTTTAAACATTGTTGTCACCTATTTTGAAGTATAATTATGATATACTTGGCTTACCAAAATAAGATTCATTGATTTTACCTGAGACAAAACGCAATAACAAGAGCTTGCACAGGTTTCATGCAAGTCATGAACACAGAGAAATTCCTTATGAATATGTTTATCACACGAATTTAAATATCGTCCAGTCGGCACCAGACATTGGCGTCATTCTTCGGGAATCTCATAAACACACAAAGAATGCACAAGATATCGATACTTATTTAAATCCCCTAAAATTCCAAGAATACTTATAGACACATGTACCCAAATAGTCATGCATCCTTGTCATGTTTCCATACCTATCAACAAGTAAGCACTTTCAATGACAGAGATGTTGATGACGATGATGATTATGTTTATGTAAAAGCGAGCATGAATTGAGTTTACGGCACCCACTTTTTCTCAGTCACTCAGCTGGAGAGGTTCTACTGTTTTCAACTCGTTCACCCTCAACATAAGATGGACATGGATACTTACAAATTGACTTATTTCGATCTCAGAGGAATTGCAGAACCCATTCGCCTAATATTTAGGTACGCCAACATTCCCTTTGAGGACTGCAAGGTTAATTTCGAATTATGGAAGGATGTGAAACATAGTAAGAAAACATAAATATTTTGTTGCATTCATAATTTGTTGAGTCAAAATTGCAAGTGAAATTTATCTTTTCTAGATTTTAAATGGCAGCAGCTCCCAATCTTGGAGCACAATGGAAAAACGCTCACCCAATCGGTTGGAATTAGTCGATTTCTTGCTTCCAAATTTGAACTAAAACCCCAAATTTCGGGAAATAGTGAGGAAACGGCATGGGTTGATGCAAAATGCGATGAGATTGTGGGAGCAATTCATGACCTACGACTGCGTAAGTTTAACGTTTTTTAATTAAAAAATTAGTACAAAATATTCTTAATTGGGTTTGTTATTGATTTAAGAGATGAAGCCGTTCATTCACTCAAAAATGGGTGTTGAGAATCCAGAAGACGGAGATATGTTGAAAAATACCTTGTTAACCTCAACTGTTCCTCGCTTTCTTGAAAACCTAACGGAAATTCTCATCCAACTACGACAGAATGGAAGTGTGGATGAGTCAGGAAATTTCATTTTCGGGAAGAAACCAACCTGGCCAGACTTTTGGCTGGCGCATTTCACACACCAGTGGAGCGAGGTATTGGAAGAACCACAACTTCTGGATAAGTATGATCTGCTGAAGAAACAACAGGAGGAGGTATATAACCTCCCTGGAGTGGCTGAGTGGATTAAAGAGAGACCGGATTCATTCATTTGAAGTTGAAACCATGATATAGAAATGCAAAAGTTATAACAATAACAGTTGAATACATAAAAACAATGTGGATCAAATTTCAAAGAGGATTCAGAAACAAAATAAAAAGTAATCCAAAATTAGTTAATATCCTATAACTCCGAAGTTTTGAAGCTTTTCAAATTAGACTAGCATTGAATTTGGTTAGAGAAATTATAACAATCGAAAATTTAGACTGAGACATATTCTCGCATAAAATGACTGCAACGCATGCATCATTTCCAAATATCTAATATGTCTAGCTATATTATATAAATTTCCCATTTTTGTACAGTTTCTGTATTCATTGAAATGGTTTATCTACAGATACAGGTCCATTACTCTTGAATCAACCTTTAGATTGCTCATGGAGTGTTGACGGCCCCCTATTTCAACTTGCGAACTAACTCTGCCTTTGTTTCTTATTCTTGGCACTCGTCCAACATTGTTCTCGTTTATCATAAAACGTTGATGTCATGTTATGCATGTAGTATATCCATATTACCTTCAAGTTTTGACATTCTACACATACATTATTGATTTGATTTGATTGTGTCACAACGTAAAATTTTAAAAGCTCTCATTTTTGAATTACGTAAAATTTAAAATCTGAAATAGTTTGAAAATGATGCCCGGTCCTAAATTTGCGCTATGTCTTCTCGTGCCGATGTTGTTTGGATTGACTCTTTTCAATATCATTGTGGCTCGTAAGTTTGAAAAATAAAAAATCTTCATAATTTGAAACATATAATGTTATAATCCTTCTTTAAAGCATTTTTAGTTCATATGCTCCATGCCAAGGACACGGATGAAATCCAAAAGCAAACGGAAGTGGATGGGAAACTACTAGAACGATATTTTGAGCTCCCTATTGAGGACGAGGAGGCAGTCACTCCATCTTCATGCGAGAGATTTCCACAAGAAGAAGCATCATCAAAGTCTCCAGCTCGTCGCAAGAGATCAGGAAAGCCAATAAAGCCAGTACTCCGAAAGTGGGACGAAGATGTGGAACAAGAGCAACTTCCAGAATTCACAGTTCACGTTCTTGAATAATAACAACTTTTAAATTTTCAAAACGCAGAAGACTCGGTAAGTGTTGAACAGATCTTGAATAAATCCATGCATGAATTATTGAAAAATGATGATGATTGTTTAGTCTCAACCATTTGCAGTTTACTTTCAGCATTGTTTTGCATTAGTTTCTCGCAATAATTTGCACGAAAAACCCATCTCTTCTCACTCTCAGGCTCAGCTAGGCAAATGACTCCTATTATGCATGATTTACACAATTTAAATTTCTTGGGAATTTGAAAAACGTAAGAGTTGACCTTGTGACTATCTAGGTTTATTGCCCTCATGTAAATTTGTATAAATTACTACAAATTTGCTCTAAAATCAAAACCTGAGCTGATCCCATACTCTCCAACGATTTAGAAGGGCTACTGGATCCCTCGTCATTTCAATCCCGTTCACAAGACCGACATCAAGAGCAACCGGGTTTCGCATGTCAGTCACTGGTTTCCATATGTTAAGGAGTTTTCCTTCAGAATTTCTATAGTAAGGTGTTCTGCAAAAAAATTCACATTTTTATTTTGTATTTTTTAAATATTTAAATAATTACAAAATATTTACCCATAAGTTGCAAAATTAACCAACATATTAATTAATCGTCTGGAAGCCTTATCAATCGCACTTCCAGGTTGATGTGGAGGCAGCAGTCGGGAATTATTAAAAAGAAACACATAATCTGTCTAAAAACAAAAAAAATACCAATTTTATCCTCGAAATCAATACAAAATTATTTTTTCAACTCAATTTTACCCCATGTGAAGCTTCCCTCCTATTGGAAATAGCCAGCCTCGTAACCTGACTAATATCCGCTTGCAAACTCAACACATAAGCATAACTAGGTGCAAGTTTATGATGCATTTCAATCGCCTTCCACATCGGGGCTGTATATCCCGCATCCGTCAACATATCACAAAATTGCCACCACTCTTTCCTCCTTAATAAATTGGGAGTTGTATTTTTATTGAAGTAAATCCTATTCAAAACTTCCAGTGACTTTCTTCCCTCTGCTTCACTCACATTTCTGTCACCACTTGTGCCCATCATTTTAAAAACTTTAGGAAAAATAAAGTTATACACTTGTGGAATACTCAATACCGGTGCAATCACACCCCTTCCAAGTGTCAAAAACCCACAAGATTCCCTTGAAGTTCTGGTAATAATAACTGGAATTGGTGGCACATCCCCACTTTTATAAACTTCCTCAGGTTTTCTCGAAAGAAATGAGGAATTCCCCCCAAATTCCAAAGTTGGATTAAACATTTCAGGTGGAAATGTTACATCTCTCGGGCTGGACATTGCCGTTTGTTGAAGTAAAATTTTGGGATCAATCTTTCTCAAGCACTCCACCATTTTTCTCGAGTTGCCCCCACCTTTTGTAGATTTTGGACAGTTTACACCTTCAGCAACTTTATCAGAAGCTCTTCGAACTCTTCCTGCTGTATCTAGATATGTATAAAAAGCTGTTCCACTTTGAGCTATAATTCCTTTCAATAACTTCCTTGAAGGGTGATTCACAAAAAGCATCATGTGCGAATCCGTTCCTCCACTTGATAAACCTCCTAAAACGATTCTATTGGGATCTCCACCAAAATTGCGAATATGTTCGTGAACCCACTGAATAGCTAAGCCTTGGTCACGCAGCCCGGCATTTCCAGGACTGATTTCATCTCCCGTACTAAAAAATCCAAAAACTCCATAGCGAATGTTGATAGGAACAAGAATGACATCCTCTCTCAAAAAATATTTCGGCCCGTAAAATCTACTTCGTCCATAATAATGAATTCCAGCAGGAGACCAAATTATTACGGGGAGAAGTGAACCAGTGTCATTTCTCATTGTTTTTGAAGGTAGTCTTGGTGTGTAAATGTCCAAAAATAAACAATCCTCTTTTCCAGAAAGTCTGCCCATATTTACAGAGTTTCTCTGGACGCAATACGGACTTGGAAAAGTGGCATCCCAAGTTCCACCCCAGGGGCGTCTTGGAACAGGGTCTGAAAACCGATTTTTACCCGCAGTTGATTCTCCATATGGAACGCCAGTAAATGCGAATATTTCTCGGGACTCAGTGACCCTCATCTTGAAACCACGAACGGGTCCTAATTTTGTGAAAGCAATTGGGCCATGGAGAGGCTGACGAGGATGGAATGGATTCCGAGGTAAACTTCGTTGGTTATCTGGATTCAGGAATATAAATGGTGGCTTTGGACCCCCTTCACACTCAAACCAGCCACAAAACACGGTGAACAAATAGTATGGAATAGAAAACAACATTTTAGGTAGAGAACACAAGAACGGTGTAGAAATTTTTAACCGCTCATGGTGGTACTATGAAAATGCAAATGAAGGACAAGACAAAAATTCAGATAAAATGCCAACTTCCTTGTCGATAAATGTGTTGGGTAATTTGGTTCAATTTATTTGGGTATTTTCCATAAGTAAAGAGAACTTACCTTGAACACGGTAATTGAACTTTTGAGCTGTGGGAAAAGAAATAGCGTGATTCACACTTGAGGGTGTTTATGTAATTTGTGTAGCGAGTTCCGGTATTCCACGTCATGACTAAATTGATGTTCTCATAAATTCGCAGATGAATTTGATTCAACGTGTAGTTGCGCGTTTTCCAACTGGGAAGATTTGCTTGCATACTTGCACATATTTTTTTTCAACAAACCCAATATAAGACAATATAAATCATTCGGGATTACAAATTGATTTATTTTTTACCCTTTTTTAAATACCCTACAATTTTCGTAAACTATCGGCACTCACTTTATAAACTCAGTTGAATGTGATGACTGCTAATATTCAACGCAAACATACACGAAGGAGTAATGACCAAACAAATAAAAGCCGAATGAAGGCACGCTATTCTTTTGTAAGTCCATTGAGAAACAAACCGAACTTTCCTTACTTCAAGAGACGATTCCATTTTCAAGCTTGTGAGCTGGACAATGACGTTCAAACGCTGAGCTGAGTAGGTTTGAGATTTCATCCGTGCCATTGAACTTTCAGGATTTATATAGAAATCTGCGGAAAATCTATGTTTTATCATTGCGAAACACACTCCTACCGACGTATCCAGTAGCATGCTTCAATAGCATCATCCACGTTAATTGGAATATATTAGGTATGTTAAAAACAGAAAGATTCCATCAAAAAAGTTGTAACTGTCAATGTTAAAGGCATGTCGTACAATATTTTTTCAAAATCAAAGCGCTTCACATTTAGGCATCGTTTATAAATGCATTCATATGAAGAATGAGAAGATTTATGACAATTGCTTTTTCAGGTGACGAAAGGAAAATGATATTTTGACATTGAGTGGGAAGTAGGCTCTCACTACTGCACCAGAAAATAGATACAACAACCACACACATAAATTATCATATCACGAACAGCCAAATTCTTGGTTTAGATCTTCTTGCAAGAAGCTCACAGAGCTGAACAACTCTGCAGTAGCTATTCTCAATTGAATAGTGTTTGACACTGCATTACAAATATGATAATTTGACATATGTTTTCTATACAAGGGATTTTATTCATGAAAAAATATGATTTCCTTCTCGGATGCGGTTCGGTGATGACAGAAAAATGAGTCTTGTTTCCCTCTTGTCACAACATGACAAGGTAAACCAACAAACCCTTGACATTTGAAAGTCAGAGGCGAAAGTCTGCTGCATTTTAGCTAATAAAACTGCACTAAAAATAGAGAACGCAAATGAAATGCAGTGTTGGCGCACCATTTCTTCTGGGAAGGGAGTCGGTAGCACGAAATTTCATTTCAATCAAAAATGCAAATCAACCATATTCAGTTTGGGGTGGACGCTCATAAAACTTGAGACGTGACAAACAGAGGCTCTCACAAGTGCTTCTGTTTTTTACTAATTAAATTCACTCTTCGTTTTCCTTGTTCCGTTCATTCAAACTTTGGTAATTACTTAAAGTTTATGAGCGGAAAGCGTACCATATTGGGTTTGAAATATTATGGCTCAATCTGACTCTCACTTACGTTCCCTTTTGTTTGGGTAAAGTGCCGGGCTTCGGATAGCAAAGTGACTAGTTGATTCCCACGCTTTGGCTTGATCGTATCGTGTTCCTGACCAAATGGCCAAGTTAAAAATAAAGAAAATCATGTTCAAACAGAGTCGAAACTCAGCTAAATTTCTTTTATTTCTTTTAATTATTCCCGGATTGCCCCAAAACTCGTCTGCAAGCTTTAGTCCCAAATATCCAGTTTACCACAAGCAATGGAAAGGTAAAAAACATTGTCAAAATTATTTATAAATTCTCAAAACCTTAGGGGATAACAAGTCTAATTTTTTAACAGGAATCTCTCAACCTTTACAACGAAGACCGTTTATATCACCGCAGAAAACCGCTCCACCTCAAGGAATTGTAATTCTTCAGCCCATGAAAAACGAGCATTACCACCACCGCATCTCCCAACTCCCTCCAAAACGTTATGTTCCTTTTAACTTCAAACCCGCTAAAAAACAGGGGATGATATCCTTTCCAAAATGTGAAGGACGAAAAAATCTTATTAATGATATTGGAATCGTAAGCCTCATCACTGCCATCGCCTCCTCGACATTTGGCATGTACACCATCATCTTCAACTCCATCACTTCCAATAATATTGGGATAGTTTCAGGCCTTCTCAGCTTGATTCTTTGGCTGCCCTCCACTTTAATTACATTTTTTAATTTGAATGGAAGCTTCATTTACAACCTCAGCAATTTTCTGAACGGTGCAAGTTTTTTCAATGCCCTTTTTGGCCTGGTTGGGGTTTGGTACGGAACTTGGGATGTGATTACGAGCGTTCTTGGTGAAACTGTGGGCTTATCGAGCTTGGCTTTGAGTATTATCGCCACCTTTCCCGATTTTCTGGATGAGCTAATTGAGCTGGCCTACACATTAGGAAATCGGAGACAGTTGGAGTATTTCGTGGAGAATTATGGTTGTAGAGTTCCTGGTTTGTTTACAGTAATGGGGAGACACTTATATGATATTTTGGATAGGATGCTAATTAACTCTACGAAATATGTTACAGCAGCGGTGCAAAAAACTTCGTAAGTTATTAACAAAAAATTTATATTTAAAAAACTGCAATAAAATATTTTTTATACTTATTAAAAGTCATAATAAAAAATGCAAGCAACATTCAATTTATTGAGAAATGCACAAACCATGACCTTTGGTCTGAACGAAATTTTTCTCCTCGTGATGCATTCCATCAAATATCTACGTTCACTTAAGATGATTTATCCCATTTATAATATAATGATAAACAGGAAACATTTAAGTAAATCAAGTGTGTATAAACAAGATACAAATTCATCAATAATATTTTGAGCATTTGTCCTTGTTAATATCACATCAGTGCAGACCGGCTAGCTTAGTTTATGGCATGATCATTTTAACACGAAACTACCATAATAAATGACAGCCACAGATTAATTTGCCTTGACTCGACTCAAATATCATAATGTAAACAACAAGTCTGCATCAAGAACAAAACTCCTTTTGAGAACTGGAGAGAAGTGGTTTAATTTTGTGTGTTGGAATCTTCTCAACCATTTTGATATAAAGCTGTAGGTTGTTGCTTCTTACAGCCGTCTTGGTTGAGTAAACATCGCCTCATATTCCGTCTCTGCAGCTTGCTCATTCAGATGCACTTGTTTTGCTTACGCTTCTACCCAAAACCAAGATTTTCCATCATCTCACCATCAATTTATAATGCAAACATGACCTGGAATGATATGCCGAGCTTCAACTTGTTTTTCTGGATTTCTCATTCCAGTTTCAATCTCTTAATTGGAAAGTTGTATCAACTTTCCTTGTCTTTTATTAAAATCCAATTTTTAACTAATTACTCAATTCACCATGAATTCTGCGGTTGCCCCAATAATTATCCCGACTCCGAGCTGTTCTGTTGATGAAACCCGAAAATGTGGGTTTCGTGCCTGTTTCACGAGGCGACACGCTGTTATCTTGATTGCCGTGCTGGAAATGGTATTCTGAGAAAAAATTGTAAATCTAATAAATTATCACGAATTGAGAAAATTAACTTTTTTTTTCAGATGGGATCTTTAGCAGGGATGTGTGTTTATGGCTACGCAACCTACGTTCAACCCTCGATGAACTACCTCGTTCCAATCCCACAGGACCTCTGTAACGCCAAGGATATCGTTCGAGGGGTCATGTTTGTCTTTATTTTGCTCTGCAGCTTGGAATTCTTTCTTGCTGTTTATTTATTGGAAGCAGCTCGAGCCGTAAGAAATATATCATCATAATTCATTTTATTTTGTTAAGGTTTCTTTAATAAAAAAATTGATTGAATTTACAGAGCCAAATCAACCGCCTCCGTTTCTGGCTTTGTGCTATGCTCACCTACCTAGCTCTCATTTCTGTGGTCATCATTGGGATGGAGTTTGGAGGGATTCGTTCTCCCACCATGAATGCTGCGGCTTTTATTAATATTTTTGTGAGGTTTATGGAGATTCTGATTGTGTATGTTTATGTGGAACAAGAGACGATGAAGAAGAGAAGGCTGATGAAAAATTCTGGAAGGTTGATGGAATCAAGCTTGACCATTGCGAGTGAGATTGATGTGGAGGATTTGCCTGCAACTCCGGTCAATTCTCGGAATGATGTGGCTGTTGTTGGTGTTGTGGAAGATGAGATTCCAAGACATTGGAGACGGGCATAGGTTAATTTTGAGAAGACTTGGATCAATTTATTATCTATTATCGTAAAAAATACGTGTATACTTTTACTACTTTTCTCATCAACTTTGACTGATATATACTATCGTAGTTTTGAATAGAAATTATATTGTTTCGTACTTATATATCAATAAATCACTTATATTTTGAGTTTTACCCATATTTTCTGACCAAAATGGGAATTACCGTATTTATTCGAAACTTAGCCCAACCATGTTTCATGATCTAGCCGGGGTCAAAAACACTTTTCATTTAAATTTTATGATTTAGAGCAAAATAAGGTCAAAATAGATTGAGGAATAAGTAAAACGGCCCGGCTAAATTTAGATTATTAGAGTCGGGCCATAATTTGAAATTTTACGGTATTTAGCAAAAAATGTTAAAAAACCACTAGGAAATCAGGGGAACTTATTCCCTGTGCATAATATCATGATTGAATTGAAGCCAGAGAAGAATCAATTGGTTTATCTCGAAAATACAAATGTAATTCACCGACCATAATAATTTTTGCCCATCTGCTTGCCTTCCTTGGGAGAATCATATTTAAGGCTCGGCTTTCACCAGAGTTCTTTACCACTCACCATCCGATTTTTGACCAGACCACAGCTCTTGTTTCCATTACAGCAACACTATTGCTCTTGAAACGGTTGGAGAACTCTGCGAAACTCCGTCTGAATCCATAACATCACTATCTGGAGTGCTTGTCACCTCACCACCACCATCATCCGGAGCCAAACCTGTTGACGAAGAGAAACTCAAGTCAGCCATAGCATCCGCTCTTTTTTGGCATAACCACTCGATCAAGAGCACTTCCTCAGGGTCTCATCCTTTCAATTTCTCCAGCGGTCGTTGGTTTTGGGTAGTCATCATGTGCAAAATCGCAGTATTGGCTTTGGCCCTCGTTCTCATTCTCACTTTTGTTTTGAGTGGAGAAAAAGGAGCGGAAGCTTCTGGAGGGTATAGAAAGCCACCCTTCAATGGAAGCATTTTTGGAAAACGGACCTCGGGTAAAAACAATATTTAAAATTTTAATTAAAAAAGGTATCAAAAATTTTAATTTCTATTTATTTGCTTAAAAGCTGTTGGTGCTGATGGAGGAAACTTCCCAACAGCTCCCAGCAACTCTGGAAACGGAAACCGGGCGTATTACAACAGTTTTTGTGAAATGGCATTGGAAACCTGCTTTGCTCCTTATTTAGCTGAAAGCGCGAGATGAATTCCCAATTCTCTGGAAGAAAACGGAATTACGCCAATAATTTGGCAAAAATAAAATTATCTTTGAAAAATTGAAATTTAGCTTAAAAGTAGAATTAAATTTTATGGAAATGACAGCTTTAAAAATTTTATGTCATGGATCTTGGGATGTTTTAAAAAGAATATAGTGAATTGTAATTTGCAGTATCAAATATGCATATAAATGTTAAATCCGTGTTTTCTGTATTTAATCATGATAAATTGAATTAAACTTATATTACAGTCTGGTGCAAATAATTTTTGATGTTTAAATACGGTGCTGCCTTTTATGTGCCAAAACGGTGAGAATAACGTAAACCACAGTCCAGCAAAAAGTTGATAGAAATCCAGGCCAAACATTTTTGTGTCCAAAAGACCATCCTCGATTTATAACTGAGCGTATAGACTCAGAAGCCAAAGTACATGGGAAGAAAAATGACAGAACTCGAAGTACTTTCGCCATTGCTTCAAGTGGCCAGCAAATTCCTACAAAACCGGGGAATATTTTTTTAGAAAACGATTATGTTCAAATTTAAACAGAACATCCATTTTTTACCTGCGAGCAAAATATTCGGAAAGAAAAATCCCAATGCCAACATCATAGCTTCAAATTCATCTTTGCAGAGAGTTCCTACCAAAAATCCCATTACCATTCCACTCACCTACCATGATCGTTAAAAGTAGAGCCAGTCCGAAATTTCCGAAGATGGTCATTTCAAAGACGTAATGCAGGATGAGAAACGATATCCCAGTCTGAATCAACATGACGCCGACCTGAATAACAAAATAACCTGCAATAAATTCCATTGATCCAATTCCCGCTACAATAGCCCGGTCCAATGTTCCACTTTTCTTTTCTGCAATGTGAGAAACCGCACTGCAACAAAGAGGGAAAAAGAAGAGCAATGCCAACAAAAGTCCAGGTGCCAGAAAGTCGTTAAAATTCATGTCATCTTTGCCATAAATTGGATCCCCAAATTCAAACGGTAATTCATCAGACATCTGGCTTAATAAATTAGCTATAAGATTCCGCTTGCAAATATCCTTCAGCATTTTCATAGAGTCGAGATACCCATCCAGAAATAGACGCTTAATATTAGCGCTCACGGCTTTGCTCGTCATGTCCTGAGTGAGTGTTATTATGGAGCCCGGTTTCACCTGTGTCTCGTATCGGCCACAGTGTCCATCCCCGCCTCCAATTTTACATTCCACATTGAGAGTGTAATTTTTCGGGAAATTGAAGTAGCCATAGGTATACCCTCCTTGAACTCGTTCCAAAGCTTTCTTCACAGTGGGAACCTTTTCATAAATGAAAATATCAGGTGGCAACATAGCCAAAACGAGACAGCTTAACGAGCCATTCTCCCCAAATTTCGTTAAAGGGCAAGATTTTAGCTGATAACTTCTCCAAGATTCTGACTCAAAGTCACAGCTTTCCCCGTTAACCACGCCGATAGAAATATCTTTGGGATCCGCCCCGATTGCAAGGGAAATCAGAATCATTTGGGAAGCCGGTAGAATAAAAAGAAACAGGAGAAATCTAGGAAACCATTATATTAATTAATTTTAAGCCTAAAAATGATGAAAATTTTTATTTTTCACATTACCCCACGTTTCTTAACAACACAGCAAAGTTTTTAAGGAGAAGTGCTGTTATCTTTGTCAAAGTGGTTGAGATATTCTCAGTACTACCCGGATCTCCTCCCAAAGTTAGAGGTTTGGCAAGTTCCTCTTCAACTATAAAAATTTCCTGCTTCTTCTCCACACTTCGTATTGTCCTCATATACTTTACAATTATCGCGTTTTTATCCCCAACTGCCTCAAGAAGATCGTCTTCTCCTCCAATTGATTCCATATCTTTTTCAGCGTCCAGTCGGCTTATAGCTACAACTAGATCTTGTAACGAATCCATTCCATAATCTTGTAAAAGTATAGTTGGCGAATCCTCCTCAAGGAGACGACCATTCCTCATTATTCCAATCTAATGAAATATATATTTGGTATGATTTTAAGCAATAAAAATACCCAAAAATATTTCTGGTTCATACCAAATTTGACTGCCTCGCTTCGTCAACATAATGTGTTGTAATTATGACAGTTGTTCCTTTGGTTTCAACCTGTTTCACGAGATGTTTCCATATACATTCCCGGAGCACAGCATCCACACCTACTGTCTAATTATTTTAATAAAAATTATTTCAATTGATCTCACATCTTTAAAAAAAATTATATTATTTCTTTTTTTACAGGCTCATCTAAAATTAGGAGCTCTGGACCATGAATGAGTGCAATTGCCAGAGAAACTCGTCTCTTTTGGCCACCAGACAATGCAGCAATTTTCCTTGTTGATTTTGGCAAATCTAGCAGCTTTATCAAAAATTCAATTGCTTCCACAATCTGCTCCCTGTTCAATCCAAAAACTCTTCCATAAAAGCTGAATGCTTCCTGTAAAGTAAGCTCGTTGTATAGCGCCAGCTCTTGCGGCATAAATCCAATTCTTTGGCCAGGAACGCCACTTTCCTTCGTCCCTGGTTTAAATCCAAACATCAAGATTTCTCCTTTATCCAACTTTCCTAGCCCAATGCAGCAGTTGAGAAGGGTAGACTTCCCACATCCAGAACTTCCCAATAAAGAGTATCTAAAAATTAAGAACACAAGTTCCATTTAAACCTATATATTTTACAAACATAATTTTGTAAATCTTACATGCAACCCTTGGGAACACTCATGCTCAAATCATTAAGGATTGGAGACCCCTTTTGATAAGTTTTGTGAGCATTTCGCACCGAAACCGCAAGAGCTTTCCGAGGAATGGGGTTTTTGCTCGAATTCATCAAATCTGTAGCAGGAAAAACTGCGTTTGGGTTCATGATTACTCCCGTTTGTCCTAAACACTGACATGCCTTTCCTTTGGAAAGTATTTTAAGGAAGTCAGACTGACGTAGGTAGACTGTTTATGGCTTACGCGAGCGATTGATTTTTAGATAAAAAAACAGTAGTTTTATAAGCTGAAGTGTTTATGGGATTTTATGATAAAAACCTCTAAAAGGCTTAATTAATTAGTCATTTAGGATGAAATTCTATATCGGATTGGATATGTAGGCATTTTGTTTATTACCGTTTTTACTTATTCAGAATAAGATCCGCCAATAGATTGGTGGCATTTGCTCAAATTGTTGGAGTAACCGTTTAAGTCGAGATTAACAGAAATATGTATATCAACCCCTGTTAGTTTATGTTTCCTATGGTGTAACTTGGAAATAGTATGTCTTAAAAGCAATACCCTTCTTTAGACTTCTAAAGCACATATTTGTAAAATAATGGTTGAAATAATGAGCAAAACAATAAATTGTGGTAGTAAATGGAATCCGCACAGATCAATGTGTTGTTTTCAGTGAAACTATTTCAACTTTCTCCAAGTAAATTATTATACAACCAATAAAAAGTCAAGCCAAAATTTTATTATCAAGCAAGCTGGCAAGAATACGAAACCAAAAAAATTCAAGTAGCATCATTTACACTTTATACTGTTTTGTAGTATTGATTGAGTATTTATAATTAAATTTATAATTAAATTGAAATATTGAGTTTACAAATAATCTTTCCGTCAAAAGAATCTGTAATTGTGAAGATTTTAAATGCGAAAATATTCAGATATCTTATTTCGCAGCGTCACATATCAAAACTACTAAAAATTACTAATTAGAAAGGTTTTCACTAACTTTTCAGTTTTTATCAATAAAATATGAACGATTAAATATATATATGAACTATAGCTTGAAAATAAATTTTTAAAAACATTCCGGTTTAGTAAATACTGAGTGAATCTTCGAGTATGAAGAAATTTCCTGTTAACTACTCTACCATGATAATTGTGTAAGGATTTACTGAGCTGATTTAAACACGGTGTGTCAATTTATGTGCCAGAACAGTAAGAATGCAGTAGACTACGATCCAGCCAAAAGTTGAGACAAATCCAAGCCAAACAGTTGTATGGCTGAAGGCCCATCCCCGATTGACAATCGAACGCATGGCTTCGCTAGCCAATGTGCATGGGAGAAAGTACGACAAGACTCGAAGAGATTTCACCATTGATTCAGCGGGCCAGAGAACTCCTGCAAAACACGGGAGCATTAATCAGGGAAAACAGGGAATTTTTATCACTTAAACAAATTTTTTCTCATTAATGTAATTTTACCTGCGAGCAAAATATTTGGAAAGAAAGTTCCAATGGTCAACATCACAGCTTCGAATTCGTCCCTGCAAATGACTCCGAACAAAAATCCAACTACCATTCCACTTATACCCACCATAACAGTCAAGATCACACTCAACACGAAACTTCCAAGAATCTCCACTTCAAAAACGAAAATCACGATCAGGAAAGCTATCCCAGTCTGTATCAGCATGATTCCCACCTGAATCACAAGGTAACCCGCCATCAGTTCCGTTGATCCAACACCCGCAACAATCGATCGATCTAGGGTTCCATTTTTCTTTTCCCCAATGTGAGTAACAGCACTTGAGCAAAGTGGGAAAAAGAATAGAAATGCCAGCAGTAACCCTGGCGCCAAAAAATCGTTAAAACTCATGTCATCTTTTCCATAAATTGGATCCCCAAATTTAAAAGGTAATTCGCTAGATATTTGGCTCAACAACTTGGCCGCAACGTTTTGATGGCAGACATCCTTCAACATTTTCAATGAGTCGAGAAATCCATCCAGAAATAAACGCTTCAAAACTGCACTCACGGCCTTGCTCGTCATGTCTTGAGTTAGGGTTACAATAGAACCGGGTTTCACTACTGTCTCGTATGCGCCACAGTTTCCATCCCCGCCTCCAACCTTACATTCGACATTGAGAGTGTAGTTCTTCGGGAAAGTAAAGTAGCCGTATGTATTTCCTCCTTGTACTCGTTCCAAAGCTTCGTTTACGGTGAGACTTCGCTCATAAATAAAATTTTGAGGTGGTAATGTAGCCAAAATGAAGCAGCTAAGAGAACCATTTTCACCCAATTTGGTTAATGGACAAGAACTCAGTTGCACGTTTCTCCAGGATTCAGACTCAAAATCACAGTTTTCTCCGTTAACCACTCCAATCGGGATATCTTTGGGATCTGCTCCGATTGCTAAGGAAATCAGGACCATTTCAAATGCCGGAAGAAAAAGAAGAAACATGAGAAAACTGCGTAACCAAAAATAAATTGAATTTACCATTTAAAATATTGAAAAACTTCAAAGTTAAAAAAATCCTTCATTAAAAGCTTACCCTACGTTTCTCGACAAAACTATAAAATTCTTAATGAGAAGTGCAGTCGTCTTTGAAATAAAAGTTGATACATTTTCAACATTTTTCTGCTTCTCTTCCAAAATTATCACATTGGAGAGTTCCTCTTCCGCAATGAAGCCGTCCTTTTTCCTCACTACATTTCGCACAGCCCTTAAGTTCTTCACCTTTGAAGTGTTCTTTCCTTCAATCACCTCAGATAATTCACCTTTTCCCACAATCGTTTCCTTTTCTCTTTTAGCGTCAAGTCTGCTAATAGCCATTACTATATCTTGTAGAGACTCCATTCCATAGTCTAGTAAAAGTGCTATGGGCGAATCTTCCTCGAGAAGTCGACCATTTCTCATTATTCCAATCTACAAAGAAAATAATTTGTTAACTCAATTTTTTTCTCAAGATACTCCAAAAGCGCTAAAGTAATTCATACCAAATTTGACTGCCTCGCTTCATCAACATAATGTGTAGTAATTATGACAGTTTTTCCCTGAGTTTCAACCAGTTTTACTAGATGTTCCCATATACATTCCCGGAGCAAGGCTTCTACACCCACTGTCTAATGATTTTAATAAAAGCTACTTCAAATAATGTCATATTTTATGCTAGAAAAATCAAGTGTTTTCTTATTACTGGCTCGTCCAAAATTAGGAGCTCTGGCCCATGAATGAGTGCAATTGCCAGTGAAACTCGTCTTTTTTGCCCACCAGACAATCCCTCAATTTTACGGCTCGACTTAGGTAATTCTAGTAATTCAACCATGAATTCTACAGTTTCCTTAATTGTTTTCGAATTCATTCCAAAAATTCTCCCGTAAAAGCTAACTGCTTCCATTATAGTAAGCTCGTTGTAAAGCCCAAGTTCCTGAGGCATAAATCCAACTCTCGGACCAGGGACTCCGCTTTCATTTGTTCCTGGTTTGTAGCCATGCATCATAATTTCTCCTTTGTCCAGCTTACACAATCCAAGGCAACAGTTGAGAAGGGTTGATTTTCCACAGCCCGAACTTCCAAGAAGGGAATATCTGCAAACGAATAAAAAATGAACTATAAATTGAATTTTTTGTTTTATATTTATAATGTCAAACTTACATGCATCCTGTGGGAACGCTCATGCTCAAATTATTGAGAACTGGAGTTCCCTTTTTATAACTCTTGTGTGCATTTCTCACAGAAACCGCCAAAGCTTTACGAGCAACATGATTTTTATTCGAATCTATAATATTATCAGAAACAGGAAGAATTGCGTTGGAGCTCATAATGACTCCCGTTTTAATTAGAAACTGACACGCATTCCCTTTGAAATGGGTTCTAGGAGGTCAGACAAATATGTGGCTTAAGTAGGCCAAAGTTTTATGAGAGGTATAAAACGATTTCATGATATGAGCCTCGAGTGGCAGTTTATGATAAAAAAGGCCTTCTATTTCGTCTAGATAAAGGAAGCAATATTTTTATTACTTTGTTTACGATTTCAGCATAAGCTCAGACATTTAGAGTGGTTGCAGGTTAGAAAATTTTATGCTGCATTCCTTAAGCAGCCCCATATAAAATAAAGTGCACTGTCATATCTTACCGAAATGTTTTCACATTATATGTTGGGATCAAATTATTACAGGAATTTTTTAACGCCGAAATCTTACAAGCGATATTTTAAAAGTTGAATTTTTTCCATTCTCTTTGATTCATTGTCTAACTACGGAGTGAGTTTTATGAAGTAATTTGAAAGAATTTTTTTCACTACACAACTGCTACCTTGAATTAAATATTATGGTTCTTTCTATGCGCCAAAACCGTGAAAAAGCAGTAAACTACGATCCAACCAAACGTTGATAGAAATCCGGGCCAAACATTTTTGTGACCAAAGGACCAACCCCGGTTCACAATAGAGCGCAGGGACTCACAAGCCAAGGTACATGGAAGGATGTACGACACAACTCGAAGAACTTTCACCATTGCTTCGATGGGCCAGCAAACTCCTACAAAACCCGGGAAACTTTTTTAGGGAAAGTCGGTAATTTTTGTAGAAATGATGCAATTATTGTTTATATGCATTTACCTGCAAGCATCAAATTCGGAAAGAAAGTTCCCATGGCCAACATCACCGCTTGGAATTCATCCTTGCAAATATTTCCCACGAAAAACCCCATTACCATTCCGCTAACACCCACAAGTACCGATAAGAGCAGACATAATCCAAAATTTCCATGGATAGTCATTTTAAAAACGTAAACCAAGATAAGGAATGACAACATCGTCTGTACCAGCATGGTTCCTACTTGAATGGCAAAATAACCCGCCATTAATTCAATTGACCCAATTCCAGCAACAATAGCCCGGTCCAGTGTTCCACTTCTTTTTTCCTGAATATGACTAACAGCACTTGAGCAAAGTGGAAAAAAGAAGAGCAATGCTAATAGCAAACCAGGTGCCAAAAAATCGTTGAAACTCATATCATCATTGCCATAAATTGGATCCCCAAATTCAAAAGGTAATTCTGCAGACAACTGACTCAGCAAATTAGCAACAAGATTCCGCTTACAGACATCCTTCAATATAGTCATGGAATCGAAATATCCATTCAAAAACATTCGTTTCAAATTTGCACTCACAGCCTTACTCGTCATGTCCTGGGTGAGTGTTACCACAGATCCGGGTTTCACTTGAGTCTCGTACGCGCCACAATTTCCATCCCCGCCTCCAATCTTACATTCCACGTTGAGAGTGTAGTTTTTCGGAAAATTGAAATATCCATACGTGTAACCTCCCTGGACTCGAAGCAACGCGTCCTGCAATGTTGGAACCTGCTCATAAACAAAATTTTCACGGGGTAGCATCGCCAAAATGAAGCAGCTTAGAGAACCATTTCGACCAAATTTGGTTAATGGGCAAGAATCTAATTGATGATTTCTCCAGGATTTCATCTCAAAGTTGCAGTTTTCCCCATTAACCACTCCAATAGTTATATCCTTGGGGTCTGCTCCAATTGCAAGGGAAATTAAGATCATTTGGCCGGCCGGCAGAAGGATAACAAACAAAAGAAATCTGGGGCAATGTGAAATAAAATATTTTAATCCCATAAAATCATATCTGAACACGTCTCTGACTGTATTTCTCAACTTACCCCACGTTTCTCCACAAAACAATAAAATTCTTGAAGAGAAGAGCAGTTGTTTTGGTAACGAAACTTGAAACATTATCCACATTTATTGGTTCCTGGGCCACAGGGTTTGAGAGTTTCTCTTTCACTATGAAAACGTCTTGTTTGTTATCCACATCTTTAACTGCCCTCATGTATCGCACTATGATGTCGCTTTTATCTCCCATCACGTCAAAAATTTCTTCATCTCCTATAATCGATTCCTTCTCTTTTTCGGCGTCCAGTCGGCTAATGGCCAGAACAATGTCTTGCAGAGAATTCATGCAGTATTCTTGAAGAAGTACTTTAGGTGAATCTTCCTCAAGAAGACGACCATTTCTCATTATTCCGACCTAAGGAAAATTGGTAAAATATTTTCAAAATTTCAAGGAAGAAAGTTTTCCTATTCATACCATATTGGATTGCGTGGCTTCATCGACATAATGTGTTGTAATTATGACTGTTGTTCGCTTGGTTTCAACCAGTTTTACGAGATGTTTCCATATACATTCCCGGAGCACAGCATCTACACCCACTGTCTGAGAATTCAAGCAAGAAATTATTCAGGGTTTAAATTTAAAAAAAAAATAATATCAAGATTTTTCTTACAGGCTCATCCAAAATTAGTAGCTCTGGCCCATGAATGAGAGCAATTGCCAGAGAAACTCGTCTCTTTTGCCCACCAGAAAGTTCATCAATTTTCCTTGTTGCTTTCGGTAAGTCAAGTAAATTCCTCAGGAAATCTACTGCCTCATTAATTTGATCCCTATTCATCCCAAAAACTCTCCCATAAAAAGTGAATGCTTCCATTATAGTTAGCTCGTTGTACAGTGCCAGCTCTTGCGGCATGAAACCAATTCTTTGGCCAGGAACACCACTCTCTTTCATCCCAGGTTTAAATCCATACATTAAAATTTCTCCCTTGTCAAGCTTTCCCAGCCCAATGCAACAAGATAGGAGGGTACTTTTACCACAACCGGATGATCCTAATAAACTGTAACTGCAATAGAAAAAACAACAAATATTTACAAATTCTGGTTTTTTTTTAATTTCAGTTATTACTCACATGCAACCCGTTGGAACACTCATACTCAAATTATTGAGGATTGGAGTTCCCTTCCGATAGCTTTTGTGAGCATTTCTCACCGAAACCGCTAGAACTTTGGAAGAAAGACTAGTATGGCTTGAATCCATACTATCTGAGGCAGGAAGAATCGAACTTGGATTCATGATTGCTTTCAGTTTGTTTTAAAACTGACATGATTTTGCTTTGACACAGTTTTGAGAAAATTGCATTGACGTAGAATGTGGCATTGAAATGAAGTATTTGGATGACAAACTATTCGCTGGGAATGTTATTAGACTTATGGCAAACAATGTCACAAAGCTTTGTAATTAATTAGTGAGAACATTCCATTCCTTTCAGAAATATTTTTGGCAAAGAGAAATATAACTTTTATTACTTTTTTTACTACCGTTTATGTCAGATATGTTGGTTGACGTATCACATTTTATGCTTAATTCTATGAACAACCACGGTCAGAATCCAATACACAACTGTCCAAGTTAGAGTGGACAAGAAACCTGGCCAAACGTCCCTGTGCGTAATGCCCCATCCTCTGCTTACAATCGAACGCATACTTTCACAAGCCCAGGTACAAGGGAGAAAGTAGGAAATATACTGGAGTGCTTTCACCATCCCTTCCGGTGGCCAAATTACCCCTGCCAATAACACATTCGGGAAGAATGTGCCCATCGCCAACAACACAGCTTGGAACTCGTCTGAACAGAATACAGCAATTAGAAACCCTGCAGACATTCCACTTATTCCCACCAAGACGGTTAAGAACAGGGCTAAAGCCACACTTCCAACTATTTCCAGATTGAATACGAGACTGAGAATTAGGAAAGAAATCCCAGTTTGCCCCAATAGAATCACGACTTGGATGAGAAGATAGCCACACATAAATTCCGTAGTTCCAATTCCCGCCACGAGGGCGCGGTCTAGAGTGCCACTTTTCTTTTCAGCGATGTACGTCACTCCACTTGAGCATAAGGGAAAAAAGAAGAGGAGAGCGAGGAGGACGGATGGTGCGAGAAAATCCTTAAAACTTGTATCATCTTTCCCATAAATTGGTGAGTTGAAATGGTAGGGGAGATCTGAGGCGAGTTCATAGAGCAGTGTTGCTATCATTGAGGAGTTACAGTTGGTGCTTACTTTTGACATGGTTTTTGAGTAGGTTTCGACAAACATCCGCTTCATCGTTTGACCTATTGGTTTGCTGGACATGTCGAGAGAGTAGGAGATTTTTGAGTTGGTTTTTACTTCTGATAAATCACCACATTCTCCCAAGAGGACGCCACCCACACGACATTCTACGTTGAGGGTGAAATTTGGCGGGAAATTTACGAAACCGTAGATATGTCCTTGGGAAACTCTGGAGAGTGCGTCAGCCTCACTATTCTCTCGAATCTGATTGTAAGGTAATTTGAAAATTTTAAATTTAAATTTTGCAAAATTATTTTTGTCGCAGATTTTAGGCTTTCGTGAACTTACCAGGTGAAATGTTTCTTTAGGCAGTCCCGCCAAATAAAAACAGCTCAACGATTCCGTTCCACCCTGCGTGTGTGAAAGGGGACATTCTTCTAATAATATTTGGCGCCAATTTTCACTCTCAAAATCGCAACTTTCTCCGTTTACAACTCCCACATGAAGGTCTTTAGGATCAGACCCGATGGCAAGGGAAATCAGTACCATTTGGAGGGCTGGGATGAAAAATATGAAGGCAAGAAATCTATACAAAAAATGTATTATAATTCTGATTTATCGTAAATTTAGAATAGCTGTTTTACTCACCCAAGATTGCGCATCATCACAATGAAATTTTTTATAAGCACTGCTGCAGCCTTTTGGAAAAATGAGGTTTGTTGGTCCACTGGAAAATCTTGACGATTGCGATTAAGTGATAAGGTTCTTTGGTCCATTTCTGGTGAGTTGGTATTTCCCATTCCATCTCCTTCATATCTAGTCTGAAACACGTCTCGTTTCCCTTTCTTTGCATCTCCCTCAACTGTATTTATTTGCTTTTCTTCTTCAACAATTTGTCCTTTCTTCCTTTTCCTTTCCTCAAGGTCTTGTCTACATAAGGCGAGAACAATGTCCTCCAAAAGGGTTACGTCATATTCATCTAATAGCAGTTGTGGCGATTTTTCTTCGAGTAGTCTCCCATTTCGCATGATTCCAATCTAATATAAAAAAAACATGGAACATTGGAAGAAAGTCCCTACAAATTTTGAAATGATCCTATTTTGTTATTTTACCAAATTTGATTGCCTTGACTCTTCAATGTAGTGCGTCGTAATGCTTTTTTAAAAAAACAGAAATATTTAATATTTTTTAAGCAAACTATTATTTTATATTTAAAAAAAATATACATGACTGTTGTTCCGTCAGTGTTCACCAGTTTTACTAAATAATTCCAGATATTTTCCCGAAGCAAGGCATCAACTCCTACTGTCTGTTAATTTTTTTATAAACCAGAGTGAATAAGGTTTTTTTTTTAAATTATGAATTATTATTATTATTTCGTACCGGCTCATCTAGAATTAATAGCTGGGGACAATGGAGCAGAGCAATTGAAAAGGAAACCCTTCTTTTCTGTCCACCACTGTATAAAAGAGCATTCCTTAATGAAACTGAAAAAGCATGTTGGAATAATTATAAATTACAAACCTCAGAGTTCCTATCCTTCTAGTATGTTCCGGCAAGTCCAAAAACTCAATGAGAAATTTTGAACTCTCCTCAATTTGCTCCCCATTCATTCCATAAATTCTTCCATAGAAATTGAAAGCTTCCCTAATCTTTAACTCTCCATAGAGAGAAAGATCTTGCGGCATGTACCCAACTCTGCGTCCAGGAACGCCGCTTTCTTTTGATCCTGGCTGGTAACCGTACATCAAAATTTCTCCTTTATTCAAATTCCCTATTCCAACACAACAAGCTAATAAAGTGCTTTTCCCACAGCCCGAACTTCCAAGCAGGCTGTATCTATATAAAAAAGAAAAAATTAAAAGACGCTTCAATTTTATTCCTTAAATTTCAGGGAAAACTCACATGCAGCCAGTTGGAACACTCATATTCAAATTTTCTAGCACTGGCGTTCCTTTCTGATAGCTTTTATAAGCTCCTCTCACAGAAAGTGCGAGAGGTTGCTTTGAAAGATTATTAGAAGCTTCCATAGCCGCATCTGATGATGGTGATATCGGCATAATCGCGTTCATGTCAAGGTCGACGGCAGTTGAAACTGAAGGACTTGGACTCGCTTCGAATGCGGGATTATCAAAACTTTAAAAAATAAAATAGTCTCAATCATCTAATTGTTATGAAATTTATCAAGAAAAAAGTAGAGAACTACAACTTACTTGTCCAAACCCAAAAAGCTCGTTTCCTTCATCCTCATCAGCGATTGTGAGAGTGATAGTCCCAACAAAAATATAGGTAACTGTGTAAATAAAACCGCTCAATTACCTAAAGTACTGCACCTTTGAGAGTCTCGTTAGTTCACGACATTGTACCAAAACTATATAATTTTACAGGGTTTTAAGCAAGGCTAATCGCTTCAACTCTGAAGAATTTACGAGTTCGTGCCGGAACTCATAAATTTTGGCACTCTGAACTGCACTCAAATTCTTACCAAACTGGAGAAATGTGTGGGTAGTAGCAAAGCAAGCTTTGGTAATTCTGTTGTTTTTCTCTTTTGCTTCGGAACACTGTCAGACTTGGAAAGGTAATATTGATTTTCTGTTGATTTGAAGGACAAGGAGCGCAGCTATGCTCAAGTAGGACAGCTACCTAGTCCACGTGGACAAAGGAAAGGCTGTGTGGAGTCGAATATATAAAAGAGAAATTATGATGGTTCGTATTCGTAACATAACTCATACTTACTTACGTAGAATATTTATGGGTTGAGTAAGTATAAACGCCAGTTTAAACAAACAAGATTATGGTGATAGTGTCCACGTTTGACTTGTGGATTTTGGGGCAGCAACTCTTTTGGGGCAAAAAACTCACTATTTCCTGAAATAACGTATTTTAAATCTTTCAATCCCTTAAATATTTCTAATATCAAATGTCTCCACTAAAATTAAGAGAAAGCGTGGTGAGTAGTTCAGTAGCTCAACTGAATATGTAAAATCGGGACTAAATAGGGTCCAGAACCATACAGGAGTTGGAGTATTGATTATTGTATTGGTAGGGTAAACAATTAACACAAAAGCAATGAAACCTTGAGCTGAACATGAAATTATTTTAATTAGCAAGTGTCAGCTTTATTGATTTATGGAGACAAAGAGTTCCTATACATACGTATGCATGACGTTTGGTGAAAATGATTATGACGCATTTCTGATGGAATAAAATTTGTTACGTATATTTTAAAAAAAAATTAATAATGTTGTTATATTATTAAGATATTTATAATAAATATAACAAAGTTTTTGAAGTAATTACCTACATTTTGGAAACGAGCAATGCATCAATAACTCTCAAAGTGGCAAACCGTTGAAATATTATAGGTGTAATTTTTTCAATTGAATTAGTATTCCCAAATTTGATTTTAGTGGCTGGGAGAGAGATTTCCATTCTCCAAAGCATCCTTGAGTCCCTAACTCTCCTTACCACTCGTACAGTTCGTCTCAACTGTTTTACAAACCTGCTTGAAAAGTAGCTCAAATCTCCGCAAAGTCCACAAACAGTATTAATGACAATTATTGAAGTTATCAAACCCCGACCATAGTAAAGTCAAACTTCCACGCTCCAAGTGTGTATCTCTCTGGCTGCATAGGTTAGTTTTATAGTGGACATGAATGATTTGTAATTTGTGATTTGATGATTTGCTTTTGCTAATCCTACTGTCCATTTATAGTAAAAACGAATGAGAATCTGATTTATGGGATATTCCTTGATATAGTATTCCTCCAACTGATGAATTCCATTTATGAATCCTTCCACCAGATTTCCTTCTCTTTTCATAATTATTTGTTATAATTTATTGAATTTGGACAAACTTTGTCAGTTCCAGTCCTCAAATACGTTAATGTCAGCATAAAAGATGTTCTTCCGGTAGTAGAACCAATTACCCTGTTTTTATTTACATGGTTGTAGTTGTAGGTTGCCAGTTTGTATAGTTTTACTTAAAATCAAACAGAATGTTTGTATTTTATATGAGAATGGGCATATTTTCGTCATGTGGATGGATGGATGGATGGATGGGTGGGTGGGTGTCCGTGCGATAACTCAAACAAAACTAATCCAATCAACTTCAAAGTTGGCATACTGATTGTTTAGGTCAAGGGGACGAACCCTATTGATTTTCAGCTAAATCCGCGCACTTAATCATAATTAACTAATCATAATTAAGTTTCATCATAGAAGTACTATACATTGAACAAAATGTATCACAGTGCCCCATTGAGACCGGCGCTAATTACAACTGCCATTGCGTTGTAGAACAGGTGATAGTGAAGGAGGATAATAGACAATTAAGGAGGATAAATGACAATTAAGGAAGATAAGTGACAATTAAGGAAGATAAGTGACAATTAAGGAAGATAAGTGACAATTAAGGAAGATAAGTGACAATTAAGGAAGATAAGTGACAATTAAGGAAGATAAGGGACAATTAAGTGACAATTAAGGAAGATAAGTGACAATTAAGGAAGATAAGTGACAATTAAGGAAGATAAGTGATAATTCAGGAGTATAAGTGATGGAGGAGGAGGATGCTAAGGAGGATCGGGATATTGTTTGATTTTACCCTACTGGCTTAACAGCCTTTATTGTATGTGAAGACAGAATCGAAACAGAATCTAATTTGGTGGGTATTTGTTCGCTGCTAATCACCCTCCGTTTGGATCATATCATTATCATAATGAAAATAAGAATTTTATGTAAATAGGATCCCAACATTGGATTCGGATGAAGCAAGAACTTGATCCCATTCCGAAGACGTAAATAATCACATTACGAGTTAAATGCCTAATTTTATCTAAGAACAGATAGGAGCAATGGCATACGTCTCTGTATATATCAAACTTGGTATCAATATTTTGTCGTATTTAGTTTTTGGCTGTGAAAGCTTATCATTAATCATATCAAGGTCAGCATTCATGTCTTGTTCATCCGAACAAGTGAGCCAAGTTAGAGACTTGAATTGCCTCGTTTACTAATAAAATGCAAATAGATATGCAAGAAACCGCACCAGTAGAGTTATGAACGTCATCAGTTGACGAAACTGCAGTATTTTTGTCTCAAATATCATTTTTACTTCAACAAGCATTCAGGACAGGTTTATCTGTGTTTATTCAAAGACGTCTGGTTTTGGTTTTCCGTTCAGCGTAATAAAGTTGAGAGTAGATCAATTTATCCTGTAGTAAGCATGCTTGTATAAGGTACAACATTTGATAGCAAATTCTTGGAAAACGTAGGTAGTTTCCAGCTAGTAGTCTGTCTCTTTATCCATAACTTACGTAAATACGAACATTTAGCACGGCGAAGTGAATAAAAGAAGCTAAGCAACTTGTTGATCATGTTCTGCGAGGTGTATAGCATACTTTTAATACTGGGCACATAGTCGTAGAATGACCCAGTTAAGCTCATAGGCTTTTTTGGATATCAAATTTTTTTGTCATTATTTGTACTCTAAAAGCAGTTCTACAAGCTGAAATATTGTGAGGAAGACGATGGCACTCTTGAAAGTTTAAAACATTACCCCCTGACGGAGCTGGTGGCAAGTTTTGTTCGACGGATCATGGTTTCTGGGCCAAAAATGTGTATTTGTATTCTTACAAGATTTTTGGACGAAGCCTAAAGTTTAGGTAGTTTAGGTATCTTAAGTTCAGTAAAAAGGAGCTTCTTGGCTTCATTTTGCCACTCTCAGCTAAGCGGGGGCTGTGTCGAGACCGATTCTATTATATATATTTTTTCCGGTTTTTTCACAAGCATATGAAAAAAAAGCGTCATTCTATTTTTGATTTAGTTCAAATTCTGTTAAATTAGGTAAAATACAATTAGTTTTGATATGTATATTACAGCAATTTAATTTATTAAAAGTAACCATTTTCTTATTTTAAGTGATTAGCACGGTGACAATTTCTAAAAAGCAATTCACAAAAAGTTTTCCTAGCAGTTTTAAAAAAGCTAAATGTAATATATTTAAAAGTCTCAACATTTTGACAAGAGATTAGAATTATTACAATAGTGACGTACGCTCGTTTTTAATTATAACATATTTCAAGTGGCAAACGCTTTAAATAATAACAAATGTTGTAAATTGGGCTACTTATAAAGTACCAATTTAAACATATTATTCGCAAATGAAAGATAACAATAAGAAGCATTTGCAAGTTTTTTAGGTATAGGAATTCTTCAAGCCAGAGCGACCACTAGTTGTGGTGTCTCTGACCTACGGGTTGACTAACAAAACAGCACTCATCAAATTATCAATGACTTGCAAAACAAAATTAGACAAGGTACTCCTTTCTACAACAAACATGTTTCCACAGGGTATGCCAAAAGTTTTTTGGGATGCCCATTGGATATACTCCATATAGCGGGTTTTGGATTTGTAGCTTGTACAAAAGTATCTGTTTCTTTTTGAAACTAATAACTTCCAGCTTTCAACTTGAATTTGGGCGCAGGTTCGAAGAAGCACCAATGACAAGAATATTAAATAAATTGCTAGCATAAGGATCATGATTGCAAGAACAGTTGGCATGATGCGCCAACACTTGAGTGATAACCATAACAAAGCAACAATTAGAAGCTGTCCTATTACTATCATTCCAAACGTAAAAATTCCAATTTCCTTATAAATACTTAAAAACACAATGCGTATTTCCCGATAATGATTTAACGCCAGTTGAGTGCTTCTTATGTCGCGTATTCTACGAAGAAAGAAAACTGTGATGAATGCAGACGAAGTTAACACAAAACAGTATGTCCAGAAACATCTCAAAAACTCTGCCACACAGATGAATGTGAGAAAGAAGCGAATTACTGGGGTAACAAAAATAATGGAAATAGTTCGCTCATAAGGATTAGGTAAAAGAAAGTATTCAAACACATAATAAAATGGATCTAATCGTTCGTAAATAGCTACCGGAGTTAAAAAAGGCAGGACAGAGAAATAAACCAAAATGATAAACAGGAAAATACCCAAGGTGTCATTTTTTATTACTCCTATATTGCTTCTCCTTTGGACGGAGCGCAGTTGCTGGTTGTGACCTATATAAACAAAGTATTATTAGCATGTTTGCAATGTTACAGAGTGGTAATAAAAAACTGTACGTACCTTTCGAATCCAGTACCAGTAATGCATTAAATGAACAGATCGTATATGTAAACGTGACCATTACAAGTATTTCAACCAGAGCAACCAAAACTAGCATCATAAATACGATGACTTTGTACAACACCAAGCTTGGGACTTCAGAAAGAAAGTAATTTGCGCTTAAGAATATGCATGATCCGATTCCAGCTATGCCGGTAATAAAGGTGGTTGACAGAAGCCAGGGAATAGATCGTATATTTTTCACGTTGCATGTTACTCTGAGCTGAATATTTTCATCAAAATTTAAGGAAAATAGAAACGGATAGAGGTAAAAGAATGTGTAGTGATTGAAAAAGTGTATTACTCTTACAACCAGGGGGGTGACGAACCTTTTTGACATTGTGGGGTTTGAAGAAAGTTTCCGATAATAATTACTGAAGTTACTTAAATAAAAACGAAGTTTTGATAAGCCCTAATTTCTCTTTTGCAGGACAGTAACTGACAATGTGGATTTTGGTATCAGAATGTCTTGAGGATAGAATCGTATATGGAAAGATGTGTACCTGATTCTGATGAAATCCTTTTAGACTTTTAAAAACGTTAAGGTACACGTTTGAAAATTCACGGCCTTCATATCTGTGTTCACTCTGAAAAATGGGTTACATATTAAACAACAGAAAGGGTTTTTAAATACAGGTACAATACATGGTTCAATTTAAAACACAATTAATAAAATAAAATTGAAACAAGTTTTAGCTATTCAGTTAGTTTATCTGATTTATTTTAAATTCAGTTAGGTTATGTCCAAACATGAAAAAGGCGTGGCTTAATATATATAGATGATTTCGAACATTTCTCTTTGCCAAAGGCATTTTATGTAAAACTTTCTGCTTTATGACAAACAAAACCGAAAACATTGAAGTACTGGAATATATTGTAACGACTACCTGTAATTCCATTTTATCGTAATACAATTCTTTAATGTTAGCTTAGAGTTAAACAAATTTACGTATTAAGCAACACAAAAGGTTTCTAAATACAGGTACCATACATGGTTCAATTTAAAATAAAATAAATAAAATAAAATTGAAACAAGTTTTAGCTATTCAGTTAGTTTATCTGAAGGTTTTAAATTCAAATATGTTATGTCCAAACATGAAAAAGGCGTGGCTTAATATAAATGGATGATTTTGAACATTTCTCTTTGCCAAAGGCATTTTAAGTAAAATTTTCTGCTTTATGCCAAACAAAACCTAAATACACTGAAGTACTGGAATATATTGTAACGACTACCTGTAAGTCCATTTTATTGTAATACAATTCTTTAATGTTAACTTAGAGTCAAACAAATTTACGAAACTTTATAGAAATGTATTGGAATTGTCGAAAACATAACCTTGTCGAATAATTATTAATTTAAGCCTAAAGCTGGACGTATAGCTACAGACTATCATATTATATACATCGAGTCAGTAAAAAATGACTTAGTTATTCAAAATTTAAGATAAGCACATCCCATTTTCTACACTAGTAATACCAACCATGGTATATAAAGAGGGTTGTTGTACCAAAAGCATATTCTGTAATACACGGAGTACTCGTATCTTATCTATTTCTTGCAGAAATGCATCATAAATGTATCATGAAAAAATTCCCTTTGTATTTCAGTAGTAATGATGTGGCCAACGAGCAAAGAAATTATTGCTTTGAATTACTAAAGAAATGCGACGAGATTAAGGGTGCAGCATTATTTCATATAGAGAATAGTTTAAAAAATGAATCGTATCCTGTTTCTAAAATTACCGAGATCATACATACGACTACGATGGTATCTCCGGCATCTCAATCCAGTTTGGATACGCATATTGTTAATCGGTTGATGGTCTTAGGGGTCAATTTATCGTACTTTATGTTTTTCGACTTTGCTATATAAGAAAGCTTAGTTTGTACCCAGTCATCAGTTGCCGAAATACTACTGCACATAAATCTTATTAAACGTGAAAGTTTCATTTATTACATAAAATGAAAGACAACAGAGCAAAGAACTCAATTTATCTAGATGAGTCCGACAATTCTTTATTGCAAAGTAGAAAGTGTAAATTAACTTATTGAGTTAGGATATAAAAAATATCATCAACATCAATGCTGGGGTGAAACAAGTTTTCTTGCAGGTTGAGCAAGATGCACAAAAAATCGGAAGTTCTTTGTAAATTCACTCATTTAACATTTGTCGGCTTGAATTCTGCAACTAGAGCAGCCAAGAACTGATATTTTAGGCTCTGCCAAGCGGAGGTGGGTTAGTCATTATTGATTTGCAAATTAAAACGATTCGGTTTGAGAGTTCATGAGGTACGAACGGTTGCATGAATTCGTATCGTCAAACGTACTAGGACAACCTTGCTATCACTTCATCTGCTCTTTAATTGGGATGGATGAACCTAAAAATTTGTTCATTTAATGTATAGTCGTAGGCTGCAATTGCATCTTAACATGTTCTTGGTGACTACGTGTGAGTTGTCCCAATGTACCATATCTGGAAAGGAAACCCATCACCAACAAAAAGAGTGTGTAGCTATGATAGAAACTCATCCTGTAACCAGTGCAAGATGACTGAGACTGATGCCGGTATGTTAATGCAAACGGTGAAATTTATAATTCGGATTAGGAAAGCTTGTAATGCACCGTCTTCTGACTCTTACCTGATTTATAGTTTGTAAGTGGTTTTGACGTGCAATTTTTCAAAAAGGGATGCAATAAAAATAAGGAACAAAATTATTAAGTGAATATTGAGAACTTGTTATCACGAGTTATGCCTATTCTCAAAGTTTTAATGACGTATTGCTTTTCAAGAATCATTTGTAAGGTACCCGTTGCTTGCATATACTGCACTGGTAAAAACTATAACAAAGTCTATGTCTGATTGATGAGTCTCAATTGTCTCATTTCCATTAAAAAATCTTCAATAATTATTGTCTAAAACCATTGCCGATTAAAAGAATATACGTTATCTGAATATTCAAAGTTGTAAACCTCACCAGTCAGCCTGTGCGAATACTTTCAACCCGACTTTTTTGCTATAAATATGAACGTCATCAGACAATGTGGATTTGATGCACAAAAAGTAAGAATGAACAACTACACCGTAATCACAAGTGCATGCAGGAAAATTCGTGTTTAAAATTTTTTTTGTAAGCGTCCACTTGTTTACATACTATTTTACCTTCAACATCTAAACATTAATTACTTCTATGGACTTTAACTGACTACTAGCAGTCAGTAAAAGTACATTTAGGTAATGCTTACTTACAACGCGCACACACAGCCTAAGTAAAGCAAGTTGTACGTTGGTTCTGCTTAGTATTTGTAATCACACAGAATTGGAATTGGGCAAGAGCTGGAGTAAGCAATGCAGAGGTTAGCTTTTTGCTTGGCATAGACCGGTGCTCGCAATGTAAGCTATGCTACGCTGAACAAGTAAGTAACTGCATTGCAAAGTTACTTGTGTTCAATGCTCATCAATTGAGGACTGTCATGAAATGATGATGATGGTGAAAGGAACCTTAAGTGAAATTCTATTAGCATGACGATTTTTTATTGCGTAAAATTATAGTTAGATGCAACTACAAAGACGAGAGTAGAGATTTCCAGAACAGGGCGAGGTGGAAAACTCCTTTTACATTTTTTATTTACACTTCCTATTTAAAATGATTGTAATAGGTTGCATTTATGCATTCTACCGTTCTTGCAATTATTTTTTATGCGCTCTGTGAACATAGATCGCCATTCCAGCAAACTCATATAACACGTAACACGTTTCTACTTGACGATCCTGTTGGGTTGCAAGTGTGTGATTTTCATCAAACCTAAACGCTTTGTTGAAAACCAAGTTAAAAGAGCAGCAGTGCCTTTTCCTCAAAAATTAATAAAAATGCTCTATATATTTAATTTAACTAGAGGCTTTCTGGCCGTATGTCTAGCATCCTCCCTTTACTCATTTGTTGTTAGAAAGAAAGAAATAAGAATAATTTTGGGTCAGGAATTAGATCTCAAAGCATGTTTGAACAACACACTTCCACAAGTTGCATTCTGGAATGGAATTCCTTTGTAGAATTTACTACTTAGGGTGTAATAATAAAACTACATTTTAATCTGCATTAAAACCCCTAATATGAAAATTATTTGCTTTGCTACCTTAATGAAAAGCAAGTGTTTCACACACCATCACCATTATTTTGGAAAATAGATGCAGAAATTGTGCAGCCTTATCCATGGCAAGTCCCACATTGTTCATGCTAACTTGTGTTTTGGAAATTATTGGGAATTAATTAAGAATTTACTAAGCTTTGCAGTACTAAATTAGTTCGATAGTTTAGTAGTAATAATTGGTTCAAACAACATTTTAACTACGAAAATTTGCTTAATACAATATCAATTTATGTGCAGTATCATCCGAAAATAACAAAAAAACGGAAAAGCAAACTGAATATTCACTTACTTCAGCTATGACAAAGTTAAAAGCAACCATGCTGGAAATCAAATGTGAATATAGCAGCGTACTTGAAAAATCTTAAGACATGCATTATGCGTTTCACTTTGTTCATTTTACTCTTACATACCCACCAAGTTGTTGGTATATGCTAGTGAACTCCTTTCTTTCTCGTTCTCGATACCGTGACGGTATGGCTTAGCTACTACCTGGTCTGTCGTTCTTCCAGTTATATTTGTATATTTTTAAGCTGTGCAACATGCATGAGTTGTATAGTCAAAACTCTGAAATCTGAAAGGCGATCTGATCTGGCATACAATATTTACTTTTACTATTTACAGCAGAATAGTATACATTCACATTGCACTCGTTTATATACATAACCTACTCTTGACTTTGGGTTGCTGTTGATGGTTTGTTTGTTTTGTTTTGTGGAACTTTGGGCCATATATATTTGTTAGCTTTTGACTGGCGTGTTTGTTGCTAATCTTGGAGACACCAGTTAACTGTGAGGATCTTTGCATTGCTTTTCGAAGTTTATTTCGAAGATAAAAACTAATCTCTGATTACTTGTAAGTGAAATGTCACAGGTTAACAAACGAAAAATGCTGAATTACGGTCATTTACTTAGCATAAATGTATTGGTGGAGTCCAAGGGTTTCCAACCTTTGATTTACACATAGAATCAGCTTGTGGGGTTCCGTTGATGGTAAAGTAAGTAAAAATCTTGTTTGCAATATTGTCCCGAAGTAAATATGACAATACATTGTATTTGTGATAACCTATCCTTACTACTTGAAACTTGATTGCATATTTGCTAATTATGCTTTATTATTACATTTCAGCCAACTCAAATGGTTCCTGCTAAATCATTTGTCCTGAAGTGGATACTTCATCAGTCCACAGAAATGGCAGAACAGGAAAAGAACTCTGGGTTTGTGGTAAACTCATTCTTTTGCTCAAGCAAACTAAATTTGACGGCGACTGACAGACACTGGAACTTAATGTAATTTGAATGAGAACAATAAAACAAGGTCTTCAAATCGTAATAACGGATACGCTATTAGTCGTTCGAATTCAGTAGCGGGTAGGTAAGAAACTTTAGTTCAAAATAAGAAGATCATGTCTCTTGTTGAAGTACGCTTTTAAACTTAATAAACAAATATTATAATAGATCATTGTTTATTTCAGCAATACAATGAAGATACAATATTTCGAAGTCAAGTCTGGAAACCACATGCTATAATTTATGATGGAGTACTCACTGCTTAATTTGAGAGTTGAATAATATGGTGAGAAAACTACTTGCATTTACATAAATTAAGAATAATCTTTGAACCCACAGACTACCACAGCACTACGCAACATTAATGACGATGTAATTAGTTACACCATTTTGAATTTAGGCACTGAACCATTAAGCATTTAATAAAAGCTAGCAAACTGTGGATGAATTAAACCGTGAAGAGGATTCCCGAAAAGTAACTACTTTACATCTACATCATCTACTTATTGTGTGACTCCAACATACTCCCGTTTGGACATATTTCAAACGTGAGAACTGTTTTGAACTGACAGCAACCAAGAGGAAACAGAAGAACATAAATTGCTTAGGAATTGATTTAATTGAAAAAAGTGTACGACCTAGCCGTATATCTGTGTAAAAAGCAATACGAAAACTCGCAGCAGTGAACCCATTCGTGTTATTTTCTGCTTTCACTATATTTTCTAAATGTTTAAGAAACATAATTTAGTTAGTAAAATCAGATTGGTGATCAGAACAGTCAAATGATATGCTGCTTTTTCTTTTATCAAGTTAGAATGCGACATTCTGATTTTGTTGTGCGCAAAGTGTTACAAAAGTAGTAGAGAAACAACAAAATGATAGATTTACGTCTTTTTATATATAAAAATAATAATTGTTGTGAAAATCCAAAATCTCAACCGGTTCATTATGTTAGACCATTAGACGTTTTCACTGATGAAGAAGGAAAGCGCTTGAATTCGTCCATGGACACAAAGGACTTGATGTGACGGGGCCTGCGATGTGCAGTGTTTAGCTAACTCTTGTATCTTATGTTGTAGCCAAGTCACTCATTATTTGACAATTTCTGGGCTGTTTTATAAGATGAATTTTTTATCAGGATGAGTATGAGTGCAATTTGTTCGCCATATTATGCACCCGACTTTTTAAGTTTATGAATAGCAAAAGGAATCTTACACAATTTAATTTCAGGCAGTCCTGTTTACTTTTAAGACCGGAATTTGTCATAGCTTCTGTTCAATAAATTTTTAATTTAATAATATTCAATGTACTTTATAACAAAGACTATTTGTTTTCGCCAGTTTTAATTCATCCGTACGCAGTTAGCAAAAAAGCCTAGAGAGTTCAGGAATATATCTATGCATTGACTTGGCTCCTTACTTACCACAAGAACGGGCTAGGGAATAAGAGAGGAGAGTTATTCATTCGGCTTGGGAGTTACAGAAATGCAACGGAAAAGCATTGGGAAGATTTTATGCTGGTTACATTTTCCTTCGAGCCTGTTGCTGTTAAGTCGAGCAAGAACTTAGTAAAGTCTGCTTAGCATTTACCACTTGTTTGGTTCACACAGCTTAAGACTACTTGTTTGCTCGCTTACTTACGAGCTGCTATGCTTTCCTTTTCCTGCTCAACTTCTTTTAGATTAGGATTTGAGTAGCTCGGACCAGTTCTCATTTGTTTGTCTACATTTACATTCACACGCAATCATGAATCATTTGTGCTTTCACTACGAAACGGGAATTGAGACAGCTTGTAAGGTACCACGGTAAAAATGACGCTTCAACTAATTGTTTATAATTTGGTGCTCAAGGTAATTACTACTATTACGTCAAACACGTCTGCTTTGAAATACAATGTTAACTAAGTTGCTATAAAAATGCGTTGTATCTGCGTAAGCTACAAAACTTCCTACTTTAAAAAACATCTTTTAAATGTAAACTTTTTCTTTACAAAAGAAATGTTCTCGATGAATTACTTTTGCACTTGTCTGGCGCATTTGTTCTTTACCTACTAGCATTCATTCTCACATATGCACATCAAACCAAATCAGCTTTTGTTTGGGTGCTTGCATTCTTAAATATACAAACCACAGGCAATAGCATGACAAAAATAAAGCGTGCCTTTAGCTAGCTACTAAGCAAAAATACATTTGTGAAGAATGGGAAGCTTCCTGAAACGTACAGTCTCCTTGTCACCTGCTGCTGTTAAGTTGAACCGAGGCTAGGTTAAGGCTGCGAAGCATTTACTCCTAGCTCTGAAGAAATTGTATAAACGTTCACTCACTCGCAATCAGCATTATGACAACGTGAATTGTAAGCGTACAGTTTTTAACTAGCATATAGACGATGTATTTTATGTAAAGCGATAATCGTCAAAAGTTGCATGTATTCAAAATGTTTTTTTATCGTTGGAACGTTCTCAATTTCAAAATCAAAATTTCATATCGCACCAATAACTGACAAGTCCATATTCCAGCAGTGTTACCGTTTTGTGTTGCTACTTCTAAACGCTTTTACTTCCCATTCTCCAATGCGGACTGTCAGTCGCTTACAATAACCTTGATGTTGTTGCCCAACCTATGTAAAATGTGATACTATGTTACCATATTAGCATATAACAGCTCAAGTTGTAATATTAAAACAACACACAACATTTATTATTTTTTTCAGTCGGTCACAATTTTAGTTCTTTCTGATAAAGCATTTCCTTTCTTGTCATAACAATATTTCACATGTGATAAATCTTTCTGAACGACCGAAACTCGTTGAACACAGTGGACAACTGCAGATATAAAACGAGGTGACACTTAGCGAAGAATGTTTCGATATTTTTTTCTAGTTTTTGTACATACCAGCTCAGCCTCATCTTCATCAAGAAGCACCTTTTTCCGTGAGGAGTGAAAGGCTCATTGTATTCAAATTTGAACACTTGATCAAGTTCCAGGAATCCTTTGAGGGTGTCTCGATTGTGAATTGAAAATTGCATGCTTTTTTCAAGTTAAGTTATAAAAGATGTATAGGAGTTAGTTCAGCCCGAATTGGGGCGAGATTGTGTACCTTGTTGAATGATATGTACTTTTTATTTAGGCTAAACACGATACGAAAAAATGGAACTTTACTTGAGATTAATTTAGATGTTTCTTTTTCATTTGGCTGTCAAATGTTCGTGCTAAGAAAATAAGCATTGCAAACATGTCATAAGCGTATTAAGAAAGACGAGTAAACTGAACTTGCGGTGCGACATATATTTTTGAGTTATTTAAATGTTCAGATGAGTATGAATGCAAAAGAACTGAAACATAAATTGGAGTTAGCGTGTGAGAAACAGGTTTCTTTCAGAATGCATTAACTGCACAGAATGATAACGATGCATTGGTCTCTCATAACTTCTGGAGAATTGAGATAGCCTATAGCAGATGTACTTTTTTGCATTGATGCACTTCTCACTGCCCTACTAGCGAATGCAACTGTGCTAAACGACTGATTAGGCAGCTTTGGATCAAGGTTTAAAATGAAATCAGAAAGACATATATGTATATCGAAACCTGATTTGTATACTTGACAATCACTTGACTTTCTTTGATATATTTCGTGGAATAAAATAACGAAAGCTTGAAAGAATAAATTAGTAAATTTATTATCATCAGACATCCGAGTATCCCGTTTAAAATTTACTCATTAACAGGAGTAGTTGATTCGTGAGTTGCTTTTTTGCGTGATTGAGTAAGCAATTTGCTTGTTACATTATTCAGCCTCCAAAGCTTGATAGTAACGACAGCTTGAACTTATTCCTTTTAGATTTTTCAATTCAATTTCCTCCGCATTGGATTGTTTTTTAATTTATTAAAAAGAGGCTTATTTTACAAATTTAATGTGTCGTTCACCCATTTAAAAAATCTATCTCTGTCATTTCATTCTTATCTCATGAATTTTAAGGCGAATTTTTAAATATAAATACAATCGACTGGCATTGTTTGAACACTTATGTTGCATCAGCCTGGCCGATCATGCCAACAAAGCAGTTCAGCTTTTATGTGCATCTTGCACCTTTTGGCAGGAAACCAGTTTCACACCAGCAAGTGCAGACGATGATGATTGTGTACTCAATTTCAACGAATAAACTCATCAATGCCGTGTGAAGCTAGACTAGAATGATTCGAAAGATGCTTTTTTGATGCCCATGTTTGCATAAAACTTGAGAATTTTTGGAAGTATGCATGTATGGTGGTCAGTGTTTCAATAGCATATATTTTAGCATTTGTTTTTTGAAGTCTTTTTAAGACTAATTACTGAAATATACTTTTGAATTTATTGAAACCAACGACACATGTAATGAGGACTTGACAAATTTGCATTAAATCATAAAGCTACAACGCAGTTTGTTCTTTGTTCCTACCACAATTTAATAAGTGACGAGCATCCCAATAAATCTGGCCGTAGGCTTGATAAACGCCGGTATTAGTCTCAGAATGTGGACAAATTAAAGAAATCATATTCTTGACGCATTTTCCGATGGCTCGATGCCGACTGTAGATAAACACAACTTATTCTTTCACACTCAAAAAATTGGCATTAGATTAAATTGGAGATTTGGTTGTGTTGCACTCACGTGCACTCATCTGGTGATGTCATTTTGGGTAGAAAGCGTATACAGTGCTGGTTGTAGTTTCTGAAGATTGCATAAGGATCAGTACAAAGTGTTCCACCATCAGGACTAAACTCCGGTTGACCTGCCTGTTCCAATTGATCTGCAATTGAAAGTATGGCAAAAAACGGTCAAGTGAACATCATTTCAATTTTAAATAAAACTGTTACAAACCACGTACGAATCGCCGTTGCCCCTTTGTCATTTTTACAAAATGATAACAGGGTAAATTGAAAGATCCGTGGTATGTATTTCACTTTATCGTTACCACATTTTCTCAGAGTTTTCTTTCGCAGCAAATTCCAACATTTTAAGTGTTTATTTTGTGTTTTGCAAATTGTTGAAAAATGATTCAGAAATTGGGTTGACGTGTAAGCAGTTTTAGCTAGACATAATGAAAATTTTTCCTGAAAAATAAACCAACAATAATCACATTATCACAAAAAAATCCCTGGGTATTTTGTAGGGGTAAAATAAAAAAATTACGAGAATTTTTCCCGTGATGTTTCTCCCTCTTGAATTAGTTTTGCAGGCTGCTGCAACACCAAGCTCAGCTTCTATTTGGTCACCAACATGTAACACATTCAAGTCATGTGTGAATTGTCCCAATGTCCCATATTGGGGAAGCGAACAAATCACTATCAAAAGGATGCTGTAATTATTGTGGAAACTCATCCTATGCAAGTTGACTGAAAATGTTGTTTGCGTCCAATGTCATGAACAGTTGTGAGTTGCTCCTTCCTTTGCGACTCGTCTTACTGGAGATTTCTAGGTGGTTTAGTAGTCTGATCCTTCACAACAGGGTGCAATAAAACAAGGAATAACACAGGGGATTGAGGTAGCGAAAACGTGTTATTACGAGGATACGCATATTCTCAAAGTTTCAATGATGTATTACGTTGCAAGAGTGATTTTTAAAGGTACCAGTTACTCGCACACGGGTACACACGATAAATTAAAAGAGCCGTCAATACATACTTTACAGTAATTGATGTATGTATCTCTTCTCTCTCATTTCAATTTTTAAATCGTCAATTATTAAAAAATATTGACGATTGTAAGAAAGGGCAAGAAACATGTACATTGCATGCATACTAAAATGTTGATTGCGATCTTCCGCAGTCAGCTTGTTGGATCACTTTCAACCTCCACTGATCATTAGGTTGGTATCATCCTCCAACCAAAACGTATTAAAATGACAAAGGAATGTTAAGTGCTCCACTTTATATTGAAAAACAATGTTATTAGAATAGTATGGCCGTTGACATGAATTGCTGCTGTGTTCTGTAAGGCTTGAATGTTTCTTGAATATTATTATTTAATCAAAGGTATATAGCAATGAACAGCATCGTCTTTATTTTGTTCTCTCTCTCATCATCATCATCATCATGCTCGATTTAAAATGGCTTTGCCAGTGAATATGATTGTGTGAGAAAATACATCGCAGCAGATGATAGTACTCTGCATCCATCATGGTTTATTGATTGGTTAATATGAACCCAGGCTTTCTTGAAGGGTAATTAACTAAAAGTTAATAACTTATTATTTTTAGTTCAGTGCAAATGCGAACTTATCGGTATTGGCCTTGTATTAGAAATGACTGACTTGAGTTTAAAATATTAACAAATAGATAAAGAAATTTTAGCTAAAATTATTAACACTGGGCTCTAAATACCTAAATTATTAAAATAAATGTGGAAACTACTGCACCATCCGCTAGTCGTTAAAATGAAAATTGTGTTTTACAGCCATTTTGTACGAGTCAATGGATGTACAATACATCACTTTAAGCAGAGTTGTTAGATTTCTAACTCTTTTCCAAGTTACGCCAAAAACAAAAAGTATAATAAGATAAGAAATGCTGGGCTAACAGGATACTTTATTTTAATATGAAAAAGAAAATGTATAATGAGCCAAAGAAGTGACTATTTTTGCGTCGATACAGCAGGAGGACAAATATTTAAAATTAAACATGTAAATGCACAAATAAAATCCAGCAATTGTTTGTCTCAATGGAACTGTTTCTGATTTTTTATCGGTGCTGCTTCTGTAAACACGTTGATTCAAGTCAAGAAAACCAAACTTCAGTATCACGTTGCATTCTCACATGCTAGCATGACTTTCCTTTATTCACCCATAAAAGTTAACCAGCTATATACTGGAAACGGTTTTTGCTTACAATGCACACTCACTACCTAAGAAGCAAAGCCAGCGCTGTAGTTCTGCTTAGCATTTGCAGGTAACCCCAAGACCATACTCAAACGAAATAGTAATATACCAGTTTTCTACACGTCTAGGCTTCGACGAGAAGACGTAAGCAATCCAAGAGCTTGTGCTTATGACTGTGATAAAAGATTCTGTTGGCATGTATGATGCAGCTTTGTAACTTTATCTATGCGGAGCAAGTGAATAGTCAAACTAGTAGCTGCAAAGCAAAGTTCCGTGAGTCCATTACTCACTAATGAGAACTCTCATAACATCATAACCACTTGAATGTGGAAGGAACTTGTGGAACTCTAATTTAAGTATTGCTCTAGCCTAAATCTAATGTATCCCACACCAAGTATTCCAGCGGGTACAACATTATCATTTCATACTTGCATTTTAAAAACTTTTATAAATCTATAAAGCAGCTTTATTTTACCATACATCACTAAGCAATAAAATAAAGCAGCTCAAAAATTTGCATAATTCGCTCTTCAGTTTATAGCTATAATATCAGAGAAATTACAAAACAGCAAGGAGAAAGACTGAACATGTGAATCAAATGCATTGAGATAGTAGTTCATTTTGCAAGTGCGAAATATACACGGTGGCTTTCACTTTGTCTCGTTTTTATCCTTTCCGAGCAACCAATCCACTAGTATATGCTGTCAACCTTTCAAGCAATATCGCAGCTTTAATGCATAAGTAGAACAAAACTCAAGCTTCCTTATATTACTTATATTTTATCCATGAAACTTCATAGTCAGCAGCCTGCCAATTGAATGTAATATTTTTTAAGCTGTAACACATACATGATGTGCATATTCAGAATTCTGAAAGGCGATCTTACCCGTTATGCATATGTGCCTTTATTTTTCACACAGTAGAGAAGCATACAAAATACACACTTTTATATACATACTTGCTCTGCGTTTTGTTCCTGTCAGTTGTTCATGGTTTGTTTTTATTCTGTGAAGCATTCACTTCCAAATATTTAACTTTTAACTTGCTTGCTCGGTGGCAAGGCTTTCATTTAAAACGCTTCAAAAATTGAAATCAGTTAACCACAAGTCTGAATAGTGTGTTTACGTAACGGTCAGGGGTCTGAGAATTGTTACAAATATATTTTTAAACCCAATTTGGAATAAAAACGAACTGTAATCAATTTTTACCAAGATGTCACGATTCACAAGCAAAAATCCGCTTCAACAATCATTACTTAGTTTCAAAATCCGTGGAGGTGTTAATGAGTTTACAACATTTGATTTACATTTAATGAAATCTGTGTGGTGCAGTTGATGGTAAGATGATTGATTAGTAATCATGATGATATCACTACAAGGTTGATTCCAGTTTTGTGATAGCCATTATTTACCGTGCTAAAAACTCTATGATTTTTTTGCTAATTCAGCTTTTTGTTACATTTCAGTACACTCAAAAGGCACTCACTCAGTCTGCGGCATGGATTCTGAAGGCATTAACGGTTATTCCCAATCAGCAAGTAAAATGGCTCGACAACTCTTTGTAAACAACTTGAAACGGTTTTCCAAATGTAAGAACTGATTAGCTAGTTGTTATCGTTTGCATTTACTTAATTCGAATTGGTGTGTGATTTTCTATTTTGTAGACCGTCAAGATACCATTCCTGTGGAGCAACTTTGATGACACATCTATAAAATGAAAAGGTTTTGATGATACAGAACTGTTTGTTCATAAATTTACGTACAAACTGATTGCGAGGTAATTTGCTAACCATTAAAACTAAAAAATTAAAAATATAGGAACACATGTAAGTCGCTCAGAAGAATACTTTGCTAATGGTGGAAGGAGAAATCAAACCACGTCGAGAAAGGGCTCTAAAAATCATTTAGCATCGATTTCTCAAGAAGGTTAAATAGTGGCAACTATGTAGATGCGTTTATGACATCGATTTTCAAATTTCCGTTTAGGTTTTGCTAGGAAGTTTTCCTATCAGCTCGACTTGTTGAAACTTACTAGTTAAAAAATCGATTCCTCGCGTATTTCATTCGTATAAAATATATACGTATTTATTTTATGTGAATCAAGTGTGTGATATTTGGAGAAAACGTGGAGAAAGTAAACTGAAACATCATTAAAATCGGTATAGTTAATTATCAGATCAGATTATCAGATATGAAGAACGTTAAAAAGAAATTCGTCACGATTCAAACCAGGGAATTAGTGAAATAACACATTAGTTTACTCGGAATGTTTGGGAAAATGTGAGAGAAAAACCTTTGTCACATGTAGGAAGGAAACAGATCAAGTTATCTAAAAAATTATAAACGTATGAAGTTCTAAATTAAAATGAACTGAATAGTCCAAAAATGAAAGTAAAAATAGGCCTAACGACTCATCATCATCGAGGTACTCAATTTAGTTTTATTCACTTGATTCTTCTTAGAAAATTTGAAACTATTTTGAGCGTCATGCAAGGCAAAAAAGGAACGCAGGCTTTATGACAAAGCAGTCTCAAAACTTTGGTTCTGGTTTTTGATGGGCTTAGATGGTATAATTAGGATTGATTGTTATTTTAAAAAAGCTATCAAACATCAAATTCCTTTTGGAACTGGGATTGTTTCACGAAGTTACTTTCAGTTAAAAATTACAATGCCATTTTTGCTAAAGCAAAATGCCGCATTTATGCAGTCAACGTGATAAACAGGATTACAATTTTAGCAAAAATATATTTGTGCCTTTGAATTACACACTCATGAAGAATGAGTAAATGCCTACGTATCTTGGCTAGTTATTAGAGTACACCCTACAAACTATACATTATACTACGCAAAACTCGATAACCGTTCAACACTGTATCAGCGTTCGATTGATGACGTTATTGTCTTTTTTGTTAAGCTAAAATTGTTTGACCTTTGATACAAACTAAAATTTCTATGTAATACCAAAAAAATATATTTTTGTAATCGTTCGGACTTTAAACTTTTGCAATTGTTTTTTTCTAGGTTGCACTTGAAATCTATTATGCAAAGTTCACACGTGTGAGAGTTTTTGGAAGGTTGCGAGTGCCTGATGACCATATTTTGGAACAACCTGAAATGAGTCTCTGGGGACGATTCACAAGGCTTCTGGAAACTTTACGAAATCCCCAATTCTAAAAGCCTTACGTGATTAAGTGGAAGTGGAACAAGTAGGTATTAAATAAAATAAATGAGATATAAACTAATTCAAATGGTTTATAAATTCGGTTTTTATTATTGCTCCAAAATTACATGTTCTCGTACTTTCAGGTGAGATCAGAAACAACTCCTGGATCTGTACCAAAAACAAATACGGACTGCTGATACAATTACGGATAAAGGGTGTCTTTTTTTGTTGCGAAGTGCAGTTCGCATGCTAAAAAATACCCGATCAAAGTTAAGATCTGTAGTTTAAAAAACAATTTGTTATTTCTAACGAAGTTGTTGCATTGAATGCAACTATACGCGTAAAACATACAGTATAGTTGAATATGGGTCTCTACGTTCAAAGTGCAGGACTGTAAAATTCTAAAATAACACTAAATATGAATTCTGTTGATATCTTGTCGAATATCGCTACTTGTAGGAAAAATACAGAAATAAAGGCGACCTAGTGACCTAGATCAGTTTTTTGAGGAGTTTGTAAATGAGTTTATGTAATATATTATTACTTCATCTTTGTAGAATAAACTAGCATTTTAATAGTATACAATAGTTACCATCGCAGATTTAACTAAACAAGTTGTTGCTTTGTAAAAAGCGGGGGGAAATGTAGAAGAATAAGATTTATTACGCCATTTTCAATATTGTAAATTCCGATGTAAGGTCAGGCTTTGTATCTAAACTTTTAAATACTGCCATTTCACTGAATTCGTATGATTTAGGAAACTTGTTATAATTCTTTGTGTCACAAGAATTTAAAGCCTTCTTTCGGTAGGCATGAGTCTAACATGCAAAAGTACAATCGCTTTTTAAATATTTATTCCCATAAATCTCACTCCCGTACTCCTATACTCCCATACTGAGAATCTAAAGTACCTTACCCAATTATCGAAGCTTAGGTCTAGACTCTTGTTTTTGAATACTATCCCTTTGATTTGGCATAAAAGGCGACTGGGTGCTTATAATTTTTCCTTATTTGAATAGGTTCAGACAGAAAAACGCGTTGACTTATGTCTTTTTATCACTGCAAAGCTTCGACATACAGTCGTGCACATTTCCTTTTAATAATTTGTCTTGTTATATAGCCAAGTATTACACAACAAATCATTGTAGGTTATCTTGTTGTAACTGTAAATGAAATAAATAGTAATTTATAACTGTAATACATGTAGCTACATGAATAAGTTCGTAAAAGTTAAACCATGTTATGTAAGGTGTAAACTCAGGTAGTAGGTTCGGTTTGACTGTGTACGATATTTATTCTAATAGATAAATAATACGAGTTTCAACATTCATTATAATAATCCTTTCCATTCATAAATGATATTCTATACCTATCCCACACTAAAGTAAATACACCCTTCTGAATTCCCTCAGTGCGTGGACACCTGCGAATCTCTCAGGCGTCGTATGATAAATAGCATAAGATTTATAAAAAGAAGGAGAACTGGATGACCCGCACTCACTAGCTCTCGAAATCCAAGTGAAACTTAACTACAGGGTCTGGGGTCCTTTTATACCCCAGCCGGACTAACTTTAACATGACAAATATTCTTACATACTAAGAACAACATTTCCATCTCCTCAAATTCATTCATATTTCTAAATTTACATTTAAGACTCAAGAGAACCCTACAGTTAAAAGGTTACAAAGGAAAAATTCCGAAAGAACAGAAATTTTACATTTGAACGCCTTCTTGCTAACAACTCACAATTTGTGTTCATGGAACAGCGAAATGGAGTGGGCGAACATGAAAACAGAATCCACAGCGAAAAACAAAGTAAGAGTAATGGATAAACTACAGGGAAGAAAAAGCTGTCACATGGAGATTTAGATTTGCTTGTGTCACATAAAAAGTGTTTAAAAACCATACATTCATGATTTTGTGTATACTATTCAGGTTGCGCCAGCTTTGGTATAAAGGTTCTGGCTTTGAAGGAGCGAATTAATTTTACGCTGAAGCATTCATAGCATGACTTCATCCAACTTGAATTTTAGTTTTTTTTCACTTCATACCCGATTTGGTATTGGGCTCTATTTTTCATCGTACATCCTAGTACTACACGAAATCCTTTTTTAGTTTATTATAAGTTATGTCTGAATATATAATTAATAATAATAGTATGTCGTTATTGTCCAAAAATGAACATCCTCATTGAGGCGTCTTTACACGCATCGACAGGTACATTTAGTCAGCTTTAGCCAAATTGTTTACATTTCAATGATTTCAATGGAAGTCTTATTAATTATGATTTAATTTCTTATTGTTACAATAGATTAGTTTTTTATATAACTTGTTTTTGTATTACTTTTACATTTTATACTTTAAAATTGTTGATTACATGTTCAATGCATTCAAGAATAATATCTTCATGATTTTCAGTGT
>LJIJ01000953.1:0-64080 GCA_001718145.1 Orchesella cincta
TAGATAAATAGTCATCGTTCCTTGTATTATTAGCAAAACGATTTGAGTTACGACTCAAAGTAAGTATAAGTTGAACCACGTCAGTCAAGAGTTAGGCTTGTAGAACTTGCCAATTTTCCCATGTTATATTATGCTGTTTCCATGCTTGGCTTGTTTTTCGTTGGGTCAGGAAGTACTAGTAGTCCAGAGACACAAAAGAAAACAAAGACAGGAGCAGAAAAAAGATGAGGACATACATAATATTATGCAGTATATTATATTATCAAACACACATGGCAGTTTTTGTCTTGCCTCTTTATTTCCTCTCTGAGAGCGTATTATCCACATCCACGTAATGTAATATAATATTAGGTTGAGCATCCGCATGCATATGTCTTGCTGAGTTTGTCTAGCTCTGTTGCATTTTTTCCTTCTCAAGATGAATATAATAAAAGTAGCCTTTGGTGCTCTGCGAGTTGAGAGTCTTGCAGCAGTGATTTGCATGAGAAAGCAGTTGTCATCCTCATTAAATGAGAGAAGGAGCAGGGAAAGGGAAACTACTTTCATTTCCGACTTTTGTCTTCAACGAAAATGATGCTACGTTTTTCATTTTGTTGCCGAGTTTATTTGCTGAGAAAGAACGAGATGGAAGATGCATAACCTCGTGATCCCTCAACAACATCACATCATATAAATTCTTCTCCAGTTCTCCTTTACTTGCTTCTACAAATTTTTGATACAAATGTGCATCCAGAATAACAAAAGGAAGTAAATGTGTATATTTGAACATGTATTTTTCTTCATCATCACAAATCATCCTGTTTCCGGCAGTCCTCCTTTTTAGAAAAGAACAAAAATTAAGTTACATATAAATGCACAAAAACATGCTGATAATGACTCTGATGATGATGATGGGAACATATAAGGGTTAGGGTAAACAAATATTTTCTAAAACTCTCTGCACCAACGAGAACTAAACTTATTGACTTTTTGTTTCAGGAAAGGGTATATCATCTAGGAAAGGAAGCATATGATAAGAAGCAGATGATACTAAAAGTAATAGAGAAGGTATCCCGCAGATACTCATCTTGTTCCATTTTTCCCCTCTCACACTCTCTCTTTGCGGTCGGGTGCATTTCAAAGAGGAAGATATGGCATCTTTCCTTCAATATGGTTGACTACCACACAACTTCTCGTCTTCCACAGATGATGATGATGAGAAAGATGAACAGGTTTTATAGGAGAAATATGTGCATGATGGGTTATGTCTAGTAGAGTCCCTTCTGAGTCAAGTAACCGTCGTCCTCTCTCTTTCTTCACCAACGCCCTGTAACGGCGCTATCAAGGGGGAGAAAAGGACGTTTAAAGGATCATAATGTGCCGTAATATCGTAAAAAGGAAACATAATACGCGAGTCAAGGCAGACGCAAAAAATGTTTCAGGCTCTTTTTGCTAGTTCTTCCTTTTCGTCTCTCTCAGAGATGGATTGTTAAAGTAGAGAAGAAAGTTTGCTCGTTGAAACGTAAAATCAGCTAAAGAGCAAAAGAAAGAGAAAGGAAAAAGTGCAAAGAATAGGCATACGATATGGTGGTGTAGTTGTGTGGTGCGGCAATGGCAATGCTTTTTCTGGTACAACACTTCAAAAATAGTATTTTCTACGCTGCGTGCTCGCTGCATGCTCGCATCGCTTCATTTTCAAAAGGCAAAATCTGTATTTTTAGCACAGCAATTCATGATGATACGACGATTCACTCATTTGCTTCAGTTTTTCTGGGAACTAGAGAAAAGTCTCTAGAAATAGGAAATTCCCAAGTTGTGTATGCAATGGATGTTTCTAAGCTTTTTGAGAGGATAGTGGGATAGTCAGAGCGGATGCATATGGGTTCACTAGTTTTGATGGGTACTCGTTTTCAGTCGGATTATAAAGTCATTTCTTTGCATATTCCACACGCTCTCGTCATTTCAGCTTTCTCCCATGATATCATGATCATGATGAACGAACAAGCTTGAAAGGCGACCGAGAAATGGCTTCATGCCGTCATTGTCATTAGTGTATTATTGCTATTACTATTGATATTATTAGTGCAACCATTTCATGATCTTTTAGACGAAAATGTGCGCCTTAACAAGAGTGCTCCATGTGAAATAACCATAATAGCCGTGCGGTGCGTGTGAACATACATTCGCATGGTGAGAAAATGGTTGAAATTTAAAATATACTTACGGAAACCGAGATATAATGCTGGTTCTACTTTTTTATAACAGTTTTGGATAAGGAGGAGCTAGAAATTTGAATAGAATTTGGTTCGTAGCACAAGTAAGTTAGAATAATAATAATTTGTATGAAAAAATTGGAGTAAATTTATTTGGAATGTAACGCTGACCAAAAAAAGTATTTTATATAACGGTTTTCAGAAGACGTGGCTGTTGAGATTTTTTTAGGAAGGAAAACTTTTTCCCTTTAGCATACTATTCTCTGTAATCATCTGATTTACTCCATACCCCCTGTAAATTCCTCGGTGGAGTTAATGCTGTTAACTTTTTTAACGAAAGGAAAAGCTTCCATATCTTCCAGGGGCTTATCTGGTATCAAGAATATTGACTTTTGTGGAGATGGGTGTAGTAGGTCAAAAGAAGAAAAGTAAATTTAACAGAAAAGTTGGCAAATAAAAAAGTCGGGAAGAGAAAGTGTGTGTAATAGTAAATGTCATCCTCCCTATTACTCGTATCGTAACAAAGAATCAAAAGCAATCTTTTTCTTTGAAAAGTTGCTCCCTTTTTCTGAAAGAAGAGCAGCAGTTATGAATACAAATTAGCTTTAAAAGTAATATACCAAAGTATATCATTTATATTTTTACTATAGCTTCACAGTACATTTTTTTGGCGAAGAATGAAGGCTATTTATTTAGAGAAGGAGAATGAAATGTGACAACAAGTAAAAAATGAATTAATTTTATGGTTGTAGGCACTTTTTTTTGCTGGTTGTCTCAGTTCACTTCTGCTCTGCCCATGAACTTTGTTATGTAATATGGATTCATTAGATGATCATGATGATACGAAGAGACTCAGCACACACGCGTCCTCCCTAATAGAGAAAAGATACAGAGTCACAGTCCGTATTTTGGTTGTTACATGACACTTTTCATGGGAGAAGGACTTTTTATGTGGCTCGTATCATTTTCGCTTTAGGTTCATTTCCATATTTTGAGATAAAAAACTTTTTTGTTCTCCACATGTTTCATGGCCCTCAAAATTATATATTACACTAGCAACCATCATGCCGTGTTTAAATACACAGAACAAGTTGCTCCAATGTAGCAGGGAGAAAGATAGCGGTGCAAAGGGAAAAGTTTTTGGGAAGGAAGGAAAACGAAACTGACTGCTAGTGGGCTCACTATATCTTCCTGAAATTTCACAATGACCCAGGTACACCAACCTACTTTTAATAGCGTTGAAGCAGAAGCCGCATCTGATAATTTTTCATTTTCCTCTTAGCATGAGTCCAGTGGCTCCCTACGTATGTGGAGGATATATAAACACACCTTTCGAAAGGAAATCTGGAGGAATACTTACTTAGATTCTAAATTATTTGCTTCTGCGCGTCTCATATTTCATGTGAGGAGAGAGCCCTTGAAGACAATTAATAAATTCTACAGGGAGACTCATGCTGGAGGGAGAAATGGCATTTATTATTATGCATTTCTTGTGTGTTCACATTTATTGTGAAATTGGGAATAGCTAGATTACTTATACTATACAAAAGGCTTGTGTGTGAGTAAAAGCTTCCCTCCATTACGACTTTTGGAGAGTCCTTTTCTCGTTTATATTCCAATTACTAGCTTCCCAAGAGTTAGTTACTCTGCACGTCGGCGAGTCTGCACGCACCGACGAAGCCCATAACATGAAATGAACGAGACTCGAGCTAAATTGAAAAGGGTTAAAATTACACCGTCTTGGTTAACATGATGATAACGATGATTATGATAGAACGTAATTAATTCCCATGTGGGTTGTAGACTCTTGGAAAAAGGCACAACGCCCAATGTAGTTCTTGATATAGGATAAGCTGTACAAATAGACCAATCTCTGCTTTCACTGTGTCTTTGAATTTGAATCCGCATGTTTAACTTTTTCTTTGAGAAAAGTTGGTGGAATGGAATAAGAATATTTGAAAGTTCGCTTATACAACCTAAATCCTTTTTGAGATATGCCGTTACTTAAGAAATCTGCATCAGAATTGGGCAAACAAGAAAATCGGTGACTTCCTGACTGAGTAATGGAAATGGAGTGTATATATAACCAAGAAAATGTGAGACGATTGCCTAGATTGGCTTTTGATTTGGTTTTTTAAGTGGGAATTGGCTTCGGAAAGAGAATAATGGGGAAGCGCTCCCTTCTCCGGTTTAGCGAGGGTAAAGAGTGTACTAGTTATCAGTATTTTTTCAGTTGGAAGCAATCTGAAGAAGCAACAAGGAGGAAACGCAGAGAACCATGAAATATTATGTTTCCATCATTCCAACTTGTTTTTGGAGAAGGTGATGATGTGATATGATGAGAAGGGGAAAGAGCGGAGAGAGAGAGCTTGTTTTAGTGTGATATATAGAGGAATAAGTGAGTTGCACGACGTATGTTGGTGAAAAGAGCTCAGGGCGAGAGATAGCACATATTATTATGAATGAACCATACTCGTATTTGCAGAGTTAAAACCATACTTACTCACACTCGTTTAGTGGAAGACTAAAGTTTTGTTTGGTTTGGAGGAAAGAAAGAAAAAGAAGCGAAATTTTTCCTTCATGTGCATAATCCCAGTTATATGCATCTTGTTCCATATTCTCACTCCTCACCTCGCGCACTAAAATTACATTTTTCTTGGGAGGAAATGAGCTCTTTCTCACTTTATCATTATTTATGACTCTGTGGAAACAGAGGTCTTATCGACGACTTCTCTTTGAAAGAAACGTGAGGAGAAAATGGGAAAGTTAGTGGAGAAGATGGTGGAATGGCGTAAGTATATCCCTCCCATATAAAAAGGGGAACGACATGTCTCATAAAGATTTGTCAAAATATTCTCTCAACCACTTTCACTCCCAAATATACCATTTGAATACCCCATCATTTACAATGACTCTCTTTCTTCATCATCATCATCATATATGGTTTTATATATCACACCTCAGCATCAAGATCATTTAGCTCCTCTCCCGTCATCATCAACATCATCTCCCCTTTAAGCTCTCTTGGAAAGACCGACAACCGTTTTTCCTTTCGTAAGGTTTTTGACACATTTTTCTTCTTCTGATAAAAAATGTGTGCATGCATGCATCACATCATCATCATAATGATTATCATTATCGCCATCGTATTCTTGTGCATTATAATGGGATCCTTTAGTCTTCTCGGCGGAGAAAGTGAATCCTCATCATCATCATCTTGGTTGCATTATCATTATTGGTTTCGCCTCTTCCACAAATCCTTTTTTGTGCGTTGTGAGTGTAGAAAAAGACACGTAGTCGCTCACTCCATATAATTTTTTTCTTTCCAAGAACCAAAGCAATAATGTGGAATGGTGACATGTAAAAATGTTGCGTACATGCAATTTTATGATGAGCGCCATCCTCCAGAATTTTTCATGATAATTCTCCCCAAAAAAGAAATCAAAGCATGGCAAACAACCGGGAAGAGGATAACACTTTACCATTTTATTTTCATTTTGAAAGAAAGTGATAAGAATTGACATGATGATGATGGACAAATAACACTTTTATAAGGGAAATATATATAGAAAGTATGATGATTACATAAATATAACTGTGGTCTTGAGGGTAATGTTTGCTTATATTACGTGTCAAGTGTTTTTGGGAATAATATGGGAAAGAAAAGATAGAAGGATTCAGTTATTTACTTAATGTTGTACTAGAACAAGAACGTGCTACCAATATATTTTTCGCTGGCTCTCCCATCATCCCAAATATTTACGAACAACATTCTCCACACATGCTTTAGTCTTTTTATTCTTATATATTGAAGACATATCCCACCCCAAAAAAGTCATTGTTTTTCCCCAAGTGCTTCTTTCCTTCGACTCGCATTTCCTTCCTTTCTCAAGTGATTTTATCAAGGAGGATGAAGAGAGTGAGAAAAGTGTAATAAATGATAATGATGGGCGAAGATAATAATGTTATTGAAAAGGGAGATCAATGTACAAGTGGCGCATGATATGATATCGGCCGTTTGCTTGACTTTTATGATATTTGTATGTCGGATCCCCAAAAAAGAATGTGACGACACGACAAGTATGAAGGTATATTACATTATTTGTGTGTACTACACACGCGACGCAAATACTACCACTGCCTAGTTGTTGTTGGTAAAAGAAGTACAGGAAGATTCTTTGGGTGATTTTCATTCGTAATTATTGCACATGACATTCAGAACAACACGTGTTGAATAAAAAGGGGCGAGTATGTCGTGAGTCATTGTTAGGGTCATCATCATCATCATTATTGGTTGGTTCGTAATGGGATGTGTGACACATGAGCTGGAGCCATGTGACACTTTTATTTTATTACGTCTAATTATTCCGTCATGAGCGAGGGTGTATCAGCATTTCCGATACTTTAACAGCTTCATTTCCTCCTCTGCTTTTTGACTTTGAATGGTTGACGGCATCTGGCTCTAATGTGAAGCCTTGTTTTTCGTATGGGTAGTAGTTGTAGTTTGTTCCCGGTTTTTCGGGTGACTAGTTTTGTGTAGTTGGGTTGTCCTTGTCACACAAGTCAAAATGTGAAATGAGAGGAGGTTGTAGGAGTGAAGCAAGTTCACTAATTTCATTCAAGTCATCAAACATGTAGAGGCGAATACACACACAAATGCGTAGGGTGAAGTGAATGAAAATGAAACTTTTAATTAGATTTCTCAAGTTTTTTTTTCTAGGGAAAGTGGCAAGAAATTGGCAAGGAAAATGAGCTAACCAGTGTTTATGTTTATTCTTTGCTTGTTGCTTCTTTTTTATCAACTCACTTTAACTTGGGAGAAAGTTGTTGTAACATAATGTAAGCGTAAAGGAAGGTGACAGATGGTATACAAAATAATTTAGCCGATTGTGTTACTAAAAACAAAACAAATTGGTTTATTTCAGCTGCACAATTTTGTGCATTTAAGTATTAAATGCACAAAATGCATTTAATGCCAGTGTGAAAGTCGAATGGATTTCACTAAAAAGACGTAGAAACCTTTAAGAATGAGAATTGAAAGAATTTCATTGTTTGAGTTTGATTACATCTTTCAGTCACGCAGACTTAATGGTAGGATCTAATATAGGAATGGTACCGGTAAAGCATTTTATTTTGTTATATACTGCTTCCTTTAGAAGTTCCTCTGTTTAAAGTTTGTGCAAGACGTAGTTTTGTGACTCGGTAGCAGTTCCTAGGGCTGGGTTTTTGAGTGAAACAACGGTCGGATCGATTGATCCGCATATGGTTGTTAGAATAATATTGCTTTTGATGCCTTTATCATCAACCCCGCTCTTTTGAAGACCACGGGGTTTGTCGGTGGCCATGATATGATACCAAAACCACAGGAATCAGCGGCTTGCATTCACTTTCTCACTTGAAAATTTAGCTTTTCAGCAGATCTACCACTAACAGCCTCTCAAAATTCTCAATAACTCACAAGTCTCAAAAGTGGTTTGGTTGGTGGAGCCATGTCATGTTGTCCTATTAAATTCTCGTTTTAACATTTACTTTTGAACAAGATTTAACGTTTTACTAAGCACTTTTACATTTGGAGTATTAGGAACTATCAAACAACCATTATGAGGAAAGGAACCCAAGTTTCTCTTTAAAACCCCACCAATTACATTTTTTTGTGATGGTCATTACATTCATTTCTTTTAAAAGTTGGGCTCAAGAGGGGAAAAGTCGGCACACGTCAGTGCAATAACTTCTTTTCTATGTTGGTGCTGAGCTGGAAGTTGAAAGAAAAAATGTTCCTTGTAGAAAAAAAGAGCAAGTGTCTGTCGAGAAGAAAGAATAACTTTTCTTTTCTAAATGGTGGTAGTGGTCGTAGAAATGGTGTAGACTGGTCTAACAATGGTTAATTGGAAGTTATGAGCAGATCCTCATGAAAAAATTGTTTTTGTAGTTGGTAGCATGTTTAAAGATGATGATGATAACGAAACCACACAGACAAAAAAGGTCAAGGGACTACTTCACTTTTCTTTTCTTTCTTCGTTGTGCAGCACTCAAGTAAAACTAATGCCCAATCTAATTGTGCAAAAGCAAAGTTTTTAGAAACATGCTCGTCTAGCGTCTTTTTCTTTTCTCGTGCTTAGTTTTCCTCCTTGTGCTTTTAACTAAGGGTGGGAAAAGGAGCATCTGGGGTGGAAAGAAAAGAAAATTCTTCAAAATTTATTCCCGTTTTTTTCTGTTCATTTCAACTCCTGCCTCCTCCTCTTAACTGTGTGTCAACTACCACCACTTCTAACTTTTAAGAAAGGTGTTAATTAAAGAAAAATATTTTTTAGAAAATGAGAAATGTATGCCGCTGGCATATTATTCCATGTTAAAACTTGTCAAATGCATGCCTCAGAAAATTGCAGCTATTGTACTTCCGGTTCTATAAAACAAAGGGGAAACTCAGGACTGGAAAGGTATTTTTCGAAGGAAGACAAAGCGCAATAAAAAATAGCTTTCTCTTATTTTTCTTGAATATTTTCCCAAAGTTGGAATCCATATCATTCGCTGATGTGCTGCCCTACTTTGGATTCATTCCGAGTTTCACAAGAGTTTGCATATTGTATTGGGATTCCGCTGCCATTCTCTAGTATTTCCAGTGAATTATAAACAGTTCGTCTTTCTTGACAGTTGGAAAATACTGCTGGTTGGCAGTTTTCAAAAAAGTAGTATCATATCTTCTTCCTCGGTTTTCCATCCATGTTAAAAGGAGATGAAATCGGAAGAGAAAGCACAAATCTTAGCAGACTCCTCCTATCACGATAGATTTATGTTTTGTGAGATATTTTGCGAAGGCCGTTTTATGTTTTTTGTGTGTCTGCTGTTGCTTTTCATGTTTGTTTGATGCTGACTCATTGCATTTTCCTGTGCCTACATGATATTATTATTAAAGTTTTCCTCGGAATTGTGCATGCAATGTGAAGTTTGTGGAGGGATGGGAAATGATTGCACATTTACGAAAAGGGAAAAGGAATATAGGTTCCGTATATAGAAGTTGAGCATGGAAAAGAGAAAGTTTTTCTTTGTTGAAGTTGGTTTGGTGGTGGAATGGAGTGGGTAGAAGGGAATGATGAATAAAATGGAAGCATTTTAGCTTGATTTACTTCAACAACAAAGGGAGTTGGAGGAGGAGTGTGGAAATGTGTTAGTACCATGTTTATAGGGATATAATATGTATTTGTGTGAAATAAGCAATAAGAAAAGAGCAGGTTGCATGAGCTGCTGACTTTTATTTATAACCTTGTCAATGATTTTGGCATTGATGAACAGCTCTTGATTTCCTAGTCTATTTGTTATAAAATTTACTGCCATACTTTATCCACAAAATACAGTACACATAAAATATCATCATATCATGCAAAATCATGCTCCAACCAAGACGATACGGAATGCACTCACTCAGAACTGGACGATGCGATTCCATCCCATGATATATTTCATGATATGAGAAAAGATTCCTCAACTCCAGCTTCATTTTCTTGTGGTGAAATTGGAAGGGAAGGAAAATTTTCAGAGAAGATGTTTGGTTTCTCTTCACCTCGAAATTGATTCATTTCCTGGGAGGAGACTTCAAGATTAGTTTCATAAACGATAATATTTTATCCCAACTCAGATTTTCCAAGAAGGAGCCTGAATGACAAAAGAATGGGACAGTTGATGTAAACGAAATTAAGTCAAGCTTGTCGGTTCAGTTTGACAATGATAAAAAATGAGAATTCTAGCCTTTAATGATGATAAATTATGTTGAAACCAGAGAAAGAGCGTTGAATGACACGACTAATATTGTTTTCTTTTTTTTGCAGACATTTTGTGTGATATCGCAGAAGTACAGTCGGCACTACATTTATCGATTCTCCTGTTCGAAATCCTTGTACCTGTTGGGGCCACTCAATCCTATTCGCCGGTTTGCCATTTTTGTGATCACTCATCGATGGTTTGATATTTTGATAATTCTTACAATCCTGGCCAACTGTGTCACCCTCGCCATGATACAAAATAAATTTGAAGACGACGGCATCACCAAAGTTGTTCCCGACTACGACTATTATACTGATAGGATTGAGTAAGTGCTTTCAACCATTTTTTCTCATTTCATTTCAACTTTTCTGGAGCCTTGTATAATATTGATAGAGATGGAAAGAAATTGCTTCGGGCTCCAGAGAAATGAAAACTATTGTGATTGTGATGATGATACATATGAATGAACATTTATCCTTATTTTGTTCTGTCTTTTTTGTAGGTACGCATTTCTGGCAATTTATATAATGGAGATGGTACTCAAGATCATTGCCAAAGGCTTTGTGATCAATAAATATTCTTATTTGAGGAATAGATGGAATATGTTGGACTTTATAGTTGTCATCTCAGGTCTTGTTACAACAGCTATAGGTGATGATAATAAAGAGGCTGGTAATCTCGAAGTTCTCCGTACATTTCGTGTACTTCGTGCCGTCAAGACTATTTCGATTCTGCCAGGTAAGCTCACCACAACAAAACTTTCCCTTTAAGCTGCTGTCTGGTAAAAAGTGCTCAATGAGAGCATGCATAATTGATGCTAAACTGTGTTCTTGTTTTTGTGTGTACCCACAGGGCTCCGAATGATGATTAATGCATTGCTCAGCTCCGTTGTTCAACTCTTGGAAGTCATGGCACTTACACTGTTCTGCCTCATGATTTTTGCACTCTTCGCGTTGGAAGTGTATATGGGAAAGTTGCGACAGAAATGTGTTCTTATCAAAGGTGGTCCCTTAGACCCCAACAATACTCCAATTCACCCTAATGATCCCCTCCGCGATAAACTTTGGACAGAGTAAGTTTAAATATATAGCTCAGTTCAGTCCATAACATGTGTGCTTAGCCAAAAAGTTTGTGTATAAAAAACAGGCCTAATTCATCTCAATTTTTTGACTACTCCTGCTTTCATACCCTATATTGCCTAGAGATCAAATATTAATTGCTCAATATTCCCATCGGCTCTCGACAACTAAAATACATGGTAGTCGTTACACTTCACTTCATTTCGAGCCTATTTGTATTTTCTATACTCGAGCTCGTCAAGAGTTACTAGTTGAAAAAAAATGCTGCTGCTGCTAATCATTTAAAAATTGGGAGTGAGACTCCACGGAAAGTACTAGTTTGTAGGCTCAGTGTTGACAGAAAAAACGGGACGTATCGTATCGTAGTAGTGGAACTTGTGGCTTTTTATGTACAGTTTTAGTTTTCATTGCTTCTGTTGCACTTTTTCCACTTGACGGGCTATAGTTGTTAGGGTAGTTGTGTTTGTCTAGAGTGGTCCTACTCCTGAGGAACGCATGAAACACGCAAATTTTGAATTGGACCCTTGTACTTGTACTTTTTCGTCTGCTGCTTGCTACAAGAACAAGATTACTGCGGTAGTGGAGTAAACAAGGGAGAGAAATAGTACAACATATCAAATATGTGTAGTAGAGAGCCATGAAATTAGGACAATTCAATATTAATGTCAGTAACGTAATATGCATGCATGCATATTACCTAATTTAGCAGTTTCAAGCTTGGGCTCCTTCACCTAAAAAGCCAGTGATGTTAAGTAACTAGAGCTGCTGCTGCTGCGAACCACACAAAAAAACTGTTTGGATTTGGAATGGTGAAGTGAAATACAAGCAAACTCAACTAGACTCGACCAACCATTCATTTTCCTCTCTGACAAAAACATTTAGCCGTTTATTTCTATGAGCAGCAAAAACGGTGTGGGACTACTACACAGTACACTGGGCTAGACACACTTTATGTACACCCCACAAAACGGTTACATGCGTCACATATCACATCAGGATGTTGTTTTGTGACCCGCATATTTAATTTCCTTTTTTCACTACACGAAACCCAACCACCATTATCAATCCATTCGAGTTGACTAACTGCTCGAAAGTTATGGAGCTCTTTGGACACGGCAAACATGACATGGGTTCTAGGAGAAAATGAGAGACCGCAATGAGTTCCCGAATTCCAGCCAACTTTCTCATTTTAAAATATCCTGTTGCATTTATATCCTCATGAATCTAGGGTTTCCCTCCTAGAGTAGAATGTGGTATGGTCTGCAATATATGATTGTAATATCCAGTCTCTAAAATGAATGAACGTCTTTTTTTATAGATGGATTCATGATCCAGACAATTGGAAGCGTCGAGCAGATGAGTTTCCAGAGGACGAGCCTATCCCGTGCGGAAACGATTCCAGTACAAGGTTAGTAGCTAAGAGTCCAACACCGTTTCACTTCATATTTTCACCAACCAACCACAATCAATTAATCATAATGTACAGCAACATGCACGTACTTTGCTTATTTCCCTATACCTTTTTTCTATGAATGTACGCATCTACTACACACCAACATATATTTCTCGGTTCGTGTGTGTGTATCACTCTCTAATTTCTTGCATTTGATTGATGATTCTGCTCAAATATAATATAGAAGAAATCTCCGCGCTTGAATTCCTCAGCTTGTTTCAAACCAAATCCAGGTTGCTTTCACCAGCTAATAATTTTCTACATTTACGAGTGAAGTCGTGTGCCCAATGCCCAAGCTCGTAAAAAAAGGTCGCCATATCTCCTCATTAGTGAATTATTGAGCGAGTAGTACGAAAGCCTGTTTACCACCACCACACCACCGCCGCATAATAATACTATAGTGTCATGTGGTCTAGTAAGCAGCGCATTCCACGCCATGTATACTAATAATACCAGCAAACAGTCTGGTAGCAGGTAAATAAATAGCGGGCAGACTTTCAGTTCAGCTGTTAAAAAAACTTTCCCGTGAAAAAAAAATTCCGCTTTTCTCCAGCTCCACAATGACCACATTATAATAATCATCGGAGATGGGATAATGGTTCATATTATCGTGTAGGTTTTATCAAAACGTGTGTTTTGTATTTAGCAGAGACCGAGAGTATATGTAGCGTGTCGAGTTGTGTGAGTGCACAACTTGTAGTTAGCTACATTATTACAAACGGACAAAGGTTGGATGATGGTAATCCTCAAATGACGTTCTGTGGCTGAGCAGTGTGTAGTGAAAACTGTGAAATAGCAGGAGTACAAAACAACGTGTGTGTACCCGGATAATGGAGGGAATCCAAAGGGTGTGCGAAAATAAATGAAATCTATTGTACACCAACGATATGATGATGATATGCGTCTTAGGTTTCCCATGTAGCCACTCTTATATCTATATCTGCGTAATTAATTATTCACATTGAACTTTTCATGGAGAGGATGACTGAAGAGGGATATAGATATGTTAACTACGACACTACATATCATTCACTATGACTCTGCGTCTTTGCTCCCATTCTGGGAATTAAAGTTGAGCATTTGAGCAACCATATTATATACTTTTTGAAAAGTGAAAACTCTGGAATTCATGCTTTAGTTCACTTTTATCCAACAGAGGCAGAGATATATACTTTTTCCGCGTGGCAGAAGGAATCTATGCATGTACTCAAGTGAAAAGGAACATGATGATAATGATACATGCACCACGTCTCCTGTCTATATTACTATACCTTTTTTGGTATGTCTCTACAAGTCTACATATTATGCATAGCATGGAAACTGTAGACACTTTAGAGAAAAGTTTTTGTTGGAAGTGGATGCAATAACAGGAAATTATAAGGGCATTTTGTGTGTACTTTAGATATCAAGTTATGTTTTTAGCTGACTGACTGAAACAAAGAGCTGTTTTAATACCATCAGTAGTATCATCATATCATCATGGTCTGGTGGAGAGATGCGGATAAAAAAGAGAGGAGAGATGGAGAGGAGCACTCTGTTGTGAAAAGAAGAAAAGGGAGATATATTTCAATCTGTATTTCCCATGAGGATAGTCAGGTTAGTTGGAGGGAAGCAAAGGGAAGGAGCACACAGACAGGGATTAAGCCAATTGAAAAGGCGTGGTTGATTGTTTTATTGGTTGTAAGGAATGTCGACCACATGAGAATAAATCCTCAAAATCCAGCTCTCCAGCTGTCATGCACGTATGGCCAAAACTGGGCTAGTAAACTGCAAACAGGAAGAATTATAGGGGGAGCGTGCTGGTTGCTATTACTATATCAAAATATTTGTGCGTCTGGTATGATGCTACTACTTCTACGGTGAGATCTGGTTTGGAGAAGAAAGCAAAGGCGGATGTGTGAGATGGGGAAGATGCAGCTTCAGAAGCAAACAATGTAGTTTTTTTTGTGTAAACTGGGAGATCAAAGAAAGGAGCCTATTTTCACAATTCTTTCAATAAAATAAATCAATGGGAAAAGTTTGACATAGTTTTGATTCACAAGAGCCTTCAGTTTCGACAATATAACAAGGAAACTAATTCAATTCTTCATTCTTCTTCTCCTCACATTGTTTCCTCGTTGATTAGCAGAGAGCCTAAATCTGGTGAAAGTCGGCTCAGCTCTCATATCTTTCCTTTCGCTTCTCCGGAGATATTAATTGAAACTGGTTTGCTCTGCTTGGCGATTAATGACGGTGGTAAAATTCCAGCGAAATTATGACATTGTCAAAGAAAATTGGGTTGGGTTTTGCAACTCAACCAGCATCATTTCAGCCCGAGTTCTCCAGACACACATAACATAACATTATTATTACTAATGCAGGGCGCATAGTGACCACAATAAAATGATACGGACGATGAGACAAGGCTGGCTGGCTTGTACAAGATATAGTCCCATCGTCGTCATCATCCTCAAAGACCACCACCACCCATAACAAAAATACAATGAAATTATTATGGCTGTTAGTGGCAAGCACATCATAATGATATTGTGTGTGGACGTGAACTTTTGTATTACCATTGGCTCTCCCTATTAAGTGGTATGGAATGGTGTGTGTGAGTGGTAGGCATTTGGGATTTTCACTCTTTAAAGAATATTTACAGTTTCCATTCCCCATTAGTTGAGTTGAAAATGGAATATAAGACCATCCCTGTTCTGCACGTTTCGCCCATTTCCCCCTTTGACATACACCAACACCAAGCAACCCAACCCATTTTGCATAGAACCAAGAGTGAAAACTTAAAGTTGAGCTTTTTGTATAAATGCACTCATTCGCTTGCGATGCCTTTTCTTCTTGATCATCAACATGGTAGTATTATGGTGTATAAAACCAACTACGGAAAGGAAAACCACGAGAAAATGAAATGAGCAGCTTTTTAGTAGTAGCTTGGATCGAATTAAATGCTTTGTGTGTGTGTTCGTTCCCATTCCCACTTGCTACTTTGCTTTGGGAATCAACTCGACCAAGAAAGCAAATACTAAGATAGATTGTTATATAGCGCTCCAATCCTCTCCAGTTGAGTCCCTTGTTTAGTGCTGATTGCAAGCTCAGATACCATATTATCCTTAATAAATGAATGAATGAGCTTATCCATATCCAAAAAATATATATATGGTTGATACATTACGTACATTTTTTTCGTCTTTGAAGAAAAACTGAACTGTATACATATAGTGAAAGTCATGATCATATGATGGTGTTGTTTGCAAGGACCTTCATGTATGATGGTGGTGGTTGCGGCCAACTTGAGCTACACGCTTCGATGCTTGCTTTATAACTTGTTTTTCATTTTCTTTCCGCCTGCTCTCTTGTGTATTATGAATATGTGTGTGTGTGTTGTACTTACTTACTCCTTCAAGTTTTTCAGTATTTTTTCCTTGGCACTTTGTTTTTCTTCTAGTATGTAAAGGGAGCAGAGCAAAAAATCTCTTCGGCTGAAAAACTGCATGGAAAAAGCATAAGGAAACCTGAGAGCGTGTGGTTGGTACTTTCTCCCAGTGAATAATCTGGAACATTAATCAAATTCCTCTAGTTCACATTTTCCATTTCGCAATGCTAGAACTGGCAGGAGGAGAAAGTAGAAGGAGAACCACAGAGGAAGGAAAAATGAGCCTTTATGTGAAGATATTAAGCGTATTTACGTACTTTTATTTTAAGCATGAGGGTTTTTTATGCGAAGAAAAGTCCATCTGCTGCTACGAGAAATGAATGAATGAATGCATGCATATTAGCTATATACAATGTATGTATATAAGTAGAGTTATATATGCTCCGTTTTAAGCAAGAGAGAAAGCTTTTTTGTTTGATCCTCTTAACTTTTTTCTCTCTTTTTGGATTATTTTATGCTTTATTTGCTCTTTATCACAACATTAGTCTTGTTCTTTGACGGTTGCTGGCACACTGCATTAATAAATTCTGGGTGGAACAATAATATCCAAGCTCTTCAAAATCGTAGAGCGGCGGCTCTTTTGCGAGCCAAAAAAAATGTAATTGTGTTCTTGTTTTAAATAGTATGCATATTTTTTTTCTCCTTGTAGGACTTGTGGTGCTGGCTGGACTTGTTTGGGAATGATTGGAGAGAATCCGGATGACGGATGGACGAGTTTTGACAACTTTTTTAAATCCATGCTCACCACATTCCAGCTCATCACTTTAGATTATTGGGAACGTCTTTATGATTTGGTAAGTAAAAGGCTTCTCAGTTTTTTGGAGGGGGCTAAATAATCTCAGCAAGTATAGAATTGCAAGTAATATACTTAACAGGATGTTGATGCTGATGATCCCATTTTGCTGACGAGATGAATGAATGGTCATGATGATGATGATGGTAGTGGTCTAGTCTATGAGTGCGTCTTTATTCCCTCAAAATATCGTTGAAAGTCATTTCCTCTTTTCCGCCATACGACACGATTCAGGGATTATGGTGGAATGTGTAAGGAAAGGAGAGTAACATGCGTGGCATACTATGCTGCTCTATATAGAGTAGCAGTACTTAATTTCAATCCCAGCCATCCTCTTTTCACCTTCCTTTTTATTTTGGAAGGAAAGTGCCTAAGTAAACCAACTTTTTTTTGTGGTGAAATCCGGGAAAATTAAGGATTTTTTTTGGGAGAACATGAGAAAACTAAAGGGAAAATTAGCAACATGGAAAAAGGAAAGTAAAGTGTGTGTGTCTATATCTCTCTCCTCGAGAGAAAAAAAAATCCTTTGCTCAACTTCTTCTCAAAAAATAATTTCCTGGCCAAAAAGGAAAGTTGTAGAGTTGAGACCCCATACGTTCCAAATGTGAAAAGTGATGAATGTAAGGCAATATGTAAAAGGAAAATTGCTGTTTTTCCTCCTCCTGTTTGCACTTATGAGGGGATATAAAGGAACACGGAACAAGGAGGAAAGCTTTTGATATCTAATGTGGATATATTTTTTGTTCATTGTGATGATGAAACGGGCCACCATTTTTATCCCTCAACTTGAATCGAGACTACCAGACTAATTCACATTTCACATGGATATATGTATAGAGAGAGAGAAGGAGAGATAGCCAAGAGTGAGTTTAAGATTGGCGTAGTAGATATAAGAAGGAAACGAAACCACACACGTTGAGCGGGTTCGTTCACTCATTCCATTGCACTCTTTCCGCTTTTTCACTCTCTCTATTTACCAATGGATTGAAGAGAAAGAAAGCTGCTATTGCTGCTGCTATTGCCTTTCATAATATGCTCAACTGAACAAAAAATAAAACCGGCACGGCCTGCTTCATTTTCGTCAGCACTGATTTCCCATTTCCCACACGTTACATCATATTACACACACATTCCCACACAAGAGCTCCAAGGAAAACGGGTTGGGTGGGTTTTTGGTTGGAATGGGAAACAGTATAAATAGAATGTTGAAATGTATATATACATAAGTACACACATGCATTAGGTAAAGTAAAAGGGGAAAAGTTGGTTCCAAGGATGCATGCAAGCAAACATGCAGCTGAGTTGGCTGCTGCCGACTTTTCCTTTCTTTTTTTACTTTCATTTTGGTGGAAATAAACTGTTAAACTGTGACCACAATCAGCATTACATAAAGTGGAAACCCCTTTTTTCTCTTGCTTTTATATTCATTCATACAATCAGCTCAAAACCATTTATTCTCATATACTTATCTATATATCCATGTGTGTGCTAATGCAATGCAATGGTATATAGCTAGCTATTGCCATTGGGTGTATGTTCACAGCTTTAGCATTTATGAACAGACGAAAAAACTTGATACGTTTTATCCTCCAACCTTCTTCTTGGAGATTGACCAAAAAGTATATATTTATTTTCCAGTGCTCATACACTCTCACGCGCTGTTCTATCTGGTTCCCCTTTTGTCACTTGACTTGAAAGTTGTGTTTTTAAATGAGACAGCGTTCCATTGCTTTCCACATTTAAATAGCTGATTATTTCATATAAAAAAGTGATCCTAATTATTCACACACAAAACTTTTGTCCGAGCACAGAAAGATCGTGAGGAAATGAGGCATGGAGTAAACTGCCATTATCATGTTGGTTTGTTATTGGTGTATAGGCATTAGCTTTTAGCTTCATTTAACTTGAGTTTGTGTCTTTTCCTTTACACAAAGTGGCTTCATTTAATATTTTAAATGTTTCCAACTTAGTCACTTATCTTAGTTCCCGTTTGTAAAGTACAAAGATAACAAACTATTAAAAGCTCATAATGAGCTCACTTCAAAACTGCCCCTTTTTCGCTTCCCAAACATAGAAAGGAATTAATTGCTGGGAAGAAGTGATTTTTGAGGGGGTTCAGCTGAACTTTGAACAAAAAGTTGAGAGGAAAAGCATGCGGATCTTCTTCACCTATCTTCATTCCGTGCCATTTCCCAACGGCTGAGTTGAATGCGTTTGTTATGTGTATAAAAGCAATAAAATACAACATGCAGCTTAGATCTACTTACACAACAATCATTGTAATCATGATCTTTCCGTTATATATTTACTGTTATCTTTTGGTATAGCATATATCCATATAGAGTTGCTAGCGGTTTGCATCGCATGTCATCAGGGGAAACTTTGGGTGGGAACATGACACACATTCTTTTTGGCTACTGGTTCACTTGTGCATATTGGATTTTTAAAACTCTTTTTCTTCCATACTTACCAATCCAGCTGGTGCACTTTCTCCAACTTTTTCCCAAGCAGAGTATCGTCTTAACTCAACGTAAATGCGGAAAACTCCACAGGGAAGCAAAATAAGTGTTGAAGCAACATATTCTTCTCAATTTTTTTTGCTGTAGTTTTTGTGTGTGCAATGCACTGCTTTGTGAATAACACACACACACAACGATCGCAACGCATAACACATCCCGTATCCTAAGTCGCTCTTTTGTGACCCGCAACAATTTCAAATAATAAAGGAAAAGTTGAAGGTTTTCTCTTTTCGACCGTTGGTTCGTGCTAAAACGAAAGTTTCTTTTTATGGGAAGAATAAGAAGAATACATTCAAGTAGACAGCGTATACCACCACATACGTTCATGCTTTATTTTCTTGGATGCATATGATGAGTAAACTACATTCATGTATGAATTGTAAAGGAGGGAGAAGAACAGAAGAAAAAAACTCAACAGCTTCTCCTTTCTTCTTTCTCAGATTTATACGTGTCACGTAGAGCACGATCTTTTTCCTTTGCCTTGATGCCCGGCTTTCTCCTTCCAGGTTTCTCTACCTTATGAAAAAAGAGAGAAACGGGTGAGGATGTAGAATGTTACAACAAGGGACACCCATACACATGATGATAAGTATGACGAGAAGAAAGGAAAAGAACACACAACTAATATGGTAGTTTTCTGAGCTTTGGTGTGGCGTATATAAGTATAATGGATGAACGCATACTCCAGTGGAATTAGAAACAAGATGAATATCACCAAACTATAAGAAAGCGTGTTCCTATAGCTTACTCACGTCTCTTTTCCTTTCTTGCCTATCAGCAACTTCTGTCCACGCTCTGGTCTCTGGTTTTTTTATATCAGGATCCTCGTTTGGGAAAAGAATATATATTATATTGACCTTGGCTCTTGTAGATTTACAAGACACTTGTTATATCAGTGACAGAGACGACAGTCGGAAAGAAAAATATTGTCATTTTGTTGTTAAGCTTCCATTTCCTACTAGATGCCTGGACTCAAGTGCATACTTTTCACATGGCCGACGTGGTTGTTGGAGAGAAATAGAGATCATCAAGTAGAGAAAGTGGCACAAGTGTTTGGAGCCCAACTATATATATATGTGTTTCTTTTTTGCTTGTCTTATCTCCCCGTTGGAATGAAAAGGGAGCACATGTTATATTAGTTTTGGCGGACAGTAGCAATTTTTTTGGTACAGATTAGGCAAGAGCAAGCAACAGTGCGATGTCCAACTATGATAAGGAGGGGAACTGATGGGCGGATGAAGTGTAAGTAAAGGAAGAAGACGGATGAAAATGAGAAGGAGAAGAGCGAGCGAGAAAAGAGAGAAAGTGCTCATTGTCTCTATATCTATAATGCATGTGTGTGTAGTAGGTTAGGTATGCATTTCGTAACGTAATAACCTCCGCAACCGTATGTACAATGATATGCATACTCAAAGTTAAATTTCTTCCGTGGGGAGTCAGTCAGTCAACTCCGAGTCATAGTCAGTCAGCAATCCTTCCACACAGTTCAGTTTTTATCCATTGCCCTTCATACATAAATTATGTCAAGTCAAGCTTCTTGTGCTCTCGTATCCTCTCAAAAAATACGTTTATACACACACTAACCACACCACTCACACACATGGACGCTAGAAAAAAAAGCTAGAAAGGAAGGAGCAAGTTAAGACCTTTTTCTTCTCCTTTTCATGGATGGTGTGGGGATCAGCAGCGGGAGGAGTGGAGGAAAAAAGTGATATTGGCTTGGCTTTGCCCTTCTGACTTGACTTTTACTGCAGTCAAAAAATAGAGACCGAAAAAATGTTCGGATATATATAGACGTCTATTAGAGGGTCATGTAAGGGTATATGAGTGAGTCTTCTCGTCAACTCGAACCCCTCCAAAGTTCTAGTGGAGCGAGGGAGTGATGCGATTGCGATGGTGGAGTCGAAAAAGAAGGAGTAAATGAACGTGTGGTCTTGAATTTCAATGCAATCTTAACTGGCATTACATAAAAACAGGATCCTATAATCAACGTGATATGATCTAAGACTGCGATATTTTGTGGCAGCAGCTGGAACATATTATGCCATAGGCTGTAGTATGGAGAGGGCACATTATTTCACAAAAATAATATGCCTGGGTGTACATGCATAATTTTTCACTTGCCTTCTTACTTTCTCCAAGCGCTCTACTTTTCGGAGAAATGTCTCTTGTTACAGTGTAGTGCAGTAAGCTCTTTGTTTATTAGTTCCCCGTTCCTTCTTACCTAAATATTCCTTGTGATCGTGAGTAAGCCTTGTTTCTTCATGAATGACTTGGTTTTGTGTGAGGGAGCAAGCCTATGATGTGAAAATGGAGTTGAAGTCAAGTTGAGACTAAATGTTTACTTGGATGCTTTGTGCATCCATGTCAGCTCTTTGCAAGAAGGTGGAAATGGCTTTAAAGGTTGGATGCAAAGCGTTGTTCACAAGAGGAATTGGGATTTTCAAAACTACTCGTTTGACTACTACACCAACAACATCGTATCATGGGCATCATTTCCGTCTGTATTCCCATCATGTAAATACAATGGTTACTTCTCAACGTTTCCCTTTTGTTCTTAATTTTATTACGGTTCACGAGCTGCCGTAAAGGAAAAAGTTTTTTCTGGTTCATGGGAGGACGATATAGAGGAGGAGATGAAGAGAAAGAGAGGAAAAATGGTTTTATGGACGTCTGACAAATGAGATGGCATTGTTGTTTGTTTCATTTTTATTGCAACGCTTTGTACTTCCCCAACATTATATGTTTAGAGAGGGACGTACGGTTTATTACATGAAAAGTTTGGCTTCCAACAAAGAAAGTTAGACTACTATTGGAGTTGAAACGGGAGTATAACAAAATGACTGTTGATGATGTTTTTCCAGGTACTTTCAACATCCGGTCCATGGAGTGTTCTCTTTTTCGTAATGGTCGTGTTTCTGGGTTCATTCTATCTTCTGAACCTGATGCTTGCCGTTGTGGCTATGAGCTATGAAGCCGAAGCAACAAATCAAGATAATGTAAGATGACTAAGATGAGTTTGTTTTATATTATTATTATTTTGGAAGATGTGAAATGAATGAGGTTTTCTTACAATCTAAAATCTAATTGATTTTGATCAGGGTCCGTTGACAAAACACCAAAAGCTGTCAATGGTCCGTCACGCCTCCACGTTCAGTTTTGACGACCTCACCAAACTGAATATATGTAAGATGACATACTACCGTAAAAGAACTCCCTCGGAGCGTGAGCTAATAGCTAAAAAGTTAAGACATAGTTCATTGGGAAAGCGAAAACCTCGTCGTGCCATAAGACGTAGAGCGATAAGTAAAGGGTCAGAGCAGCGTCTCGGCTCACTAGCAAATACAAGTGTTGGCACACCCAGGGTAGTTAGTACTGCTGGCAGTATATGTGGCGAGTCCATATGTGGTGTGAGTACTGGAGGTGGTGGTGGTGGCACCACCGTCATTAGTGGTGGTGGGGTGAGTCCCACGTGTAGTGTTCCCCCTTCAACAATAACAGTGCCACCAACATCATGTTCTATTTTAAGTGCATCTTCCCCCCGGGGGAGTAATAATAGTAAGCGAGGAAGTAGTCCCGGAGTGGAGAATCCCCAGACTTTGTCCACCAACGTAACCATTTCAACGTTGAAGGAAAAGAGGAAGCGATCCAGCTCTTCAGGGTCGTCGGGATCAGCAAAACCGAGAAAGCTGAAACAGCGCACTGCAAAGTCTTCTTCTAGACCCACAAGTGGAGACAGTAGACTGAGTGACAGTGGTCATGGTGGGGATTTAACAAGTGGTGGTGGTGGAGCTGGTGGTAATAACTGCTCTGCCAGCACCTCACTAACTCCAGTGCAGGGTGGAGGAGTGCGTGTTAGTGGTCGTGTCAAAGTGGTGAATAGGTGACGGAGACAGATTCATTTTGGACACAGGTGATGGAGACGATGCCAACAATATGAATCTTGGGGATGCCATCTTCAGCCTGCTGGGATTAAGGGTGAATATGGGAGCGGAGGAAGTGAAAAGGCTGGGCTCAATGAATAGCATCACTGGAAGTATTCTTACTGACAATACACTTTCCAAGGAGTTGGGTAAGTGATGATTTATCTGGTGTCTTATTAAGTGTAGAAGCAAATGTTGTGCTGTTAAGGAAGGGGTAATCTGCATTGTATTCGTTCGTCTCTCCTCTTTACATCACATGTGTCCTCCTCAGTTGAGGTTGATGTGACAGGTGATGAGACGGGTGCCGTGGCCATTGACATTGGTGAGCTGGACAGCCAGCAGTTGTTGTGTCTCCACCGCCACCTGATCGGATGAGATGGTGGAGCCAGATGAAAACGCTTCGGATGCAGCTTCAGAATCTTCCGCTGAGGCTGATGCTACAACAGCTTTAGCTTCAAAAAATGGAGAAGGTTATTGTTAAATATTTGAATTAGAATTTTTAAAAATGCCCTTTGCGTTTTTTAATTGCAAGTTTTGTATAATATTTTGATATCCTTGCAGCACTATCAAAGGGGAGGACTGTTATGCGTCAATTTAGGAAATTATCATTAGTTCTGAAAACAAGACTTAAACCAATTGTTAACCATTGTTTGTTTGAAGCATTTATCACAATTTGTATTATCTTTAATACTGTCCTGTTGGCTATGGAGCATCATGGTCAAAGTGTAGAACTGGAGGAGTGGCTCAGAAAGGGTAACAATGTAAGTGGCTCGCTAAAATAAACCTACTATTGCGCTTACAAAGTTTTAACTGATTTTAAAATGACTTCATTCAGGTTTCATGGCAGTGTTCACGGCAGAGTGCATAATAAAACTACTAGCACTTCAACAAGAGTTTTTCCAAGTTGGTTGGAACATTTTTGATATTTTCATTGTTGGAATAAGTTACTTGGACATTATCATCGAAACTGTACTCAATTTGAGTGTGATGAGAGGCATGAGATTGGTAAATGAATCGAGTTGTTACTCTCTAAATATGCTCATGTTCATACATGGTCATAAAATGCTAAAAGAATTTTAATATGGTTTGCAGTTAAGAGTGTTCAAATTGGCTCAGAGTTGGATAACAATGAAAGTCTTGCTCAATATTATCTTTTCCACGTTTGGTGCTCTGGGAAATCTTACTTGTGTCCTCCTCATTGTTATCTACATTTTTGCTGTGATGGGAATGCAAATTGTTGGGGGTCAGTACACTCCGAAGGCTTTCGACGCCATTGGAAATCCTGACAATTTCCCAAGGTAAATTTTATCGTCGTAGATCAGTTGTTTTTTCGTGACTATAGTTTGCAGTTGTCTTAATTGCTGTTTACAGATGGCACTTCCAAAATTTCTGGTACGCTTTCATGATGGTATTTCGTGTTCTCTGCGGTGAATGGATCGAGCCGCTTTGGGACTGTTTGAAAGCTCAGGAGATGAGTAAAAAGGGGGATGATAGCAATGCTGTAAGAAAATGGCTAACAATTAAATGTTAAAGACGTTTTTCGACCTAATCCAGCTATGTTTCACATTACCCCAATAATAACATTTTTTTGCAACAGGTATACGTTCGCTGTTTCATCATATATCTTCCCATTCTCATTGTTGGCAACTTTATCGTTCTCAACCTCTTCTTGGCTTTGCTACTCAACAGTTTTAACACTGAAGAGTTGAAAGCACAGAGAGACGTATGTAGTAAACTCTATAATAATATAATCTGGCGTCTTCCCATATAAAAGTTTCATACTTAGCTCACATGACTACTTTGTCGCTTCTACATAACAGAAAGAGCTTGAGGCGACGGGACGGGCTGACAATTTGAAAACAATAGTGGGAATGCTCCTCAAGAAAGACAAGGGTGGCGAGAAAGCCGGAAGTCAAGCTGGGGATAGTATTGTACCGAAGTGTCAATTACAGCGGCAACTGTGACGAGCCACAAACGCAGACCCAGCTGGCCACCACAGTCTCAGACCCCACCACGCCAATGTCTGACAAGCCACAGTCTCCAGCTACGGTAGCAAAATTTATGGCACATTTGAGTTGATTTATGTGTTAGTAGCTTATTGGTGCTCCAATATTTTAATCCTTTGATATTATGATGATGTCTTTTCTTGAAAAACAGCCTCTCGACTTGGACTCACCACTGGACTGGAAAATGTCACAAGAGACTGTTGAGCCAATAGGTCGAGTTCGCTTCAAGTTGGTTGCCAGGAAAGTTATCATGCAGAACAGGAAGGAGGCAGCGGAACGTGCCATTACACGAGCAGAGAACAAGCTGAAACGGGAGCAGAACTCTTCGTTCTTTCTCAAAAATCCAGATAAACGTGCGAGTAGCTATGGGTTGAACCAAGATGTGAGTGAGGTTTGAAACAAGCACACCAACTTATTTTGAGATTTGAAATGAAATTAGCTGGTTTACAAATTAGAGCTGATGCGTGTGTTTATGTTATTATGTAGCAACCGCCACCGGATGGACCAGTACAACTCGTGGCTGGTGACTGCATCCCAACAAAATGTTGGCAATCAAATTTCTTTATTTGTCGCAACATGCGGTTGGAACTGGACAAGTGGGACAGACTTCGAGGATGGGCAGTGGCGATTGTGGGACATCCGGCTTTTGAGTGGATGATTCTCGCTCTAATTTTTGCTTCAAGCATCACTCTCGCCTTTGAAGACGTTCATCTCGAGGAGAGACCTCAGCTCAAGAAGGCTCTCTACATCCTCAACTTTGTCTTCACGGGGATTTTCCTCGTCGAGATGATTCTCAAATGGTTCGCTCTCGCCTCTGGAACTACTTCACTAGTGCGTGGACCATTCTCGATGCGTTTATTGTCGCTGTAAGTATAGCTCAAACCATTCTCCACTTGAATAACCGTAATGAGGATACACATTTTGTGGAATTTGTCAAGAGCTTTCACTAAAACCTAACTTCGTTTTGGGTCCGCCCTTTGATTACATTGTTGTTTTTGTCTTTCTCTCCTCTGTGTCTCTCTTAAAGGTAAGCCTTGTCTCCATGTATTTTGAGTTGAGAATTGAATTTGATCCGGATGCTGCTTCAGATTCAGCAAAAAGTGGTGCTTCCAGTTTGGCTGCGTTGAAAGCTTTAAGAACACTACGAGCTTTACGTCCACTCCGAGCCATTTCCAGATGGCAAGGCATGAAGGTATTCACATCATCATCATCATCCAGTTCCCCTTTTGTATACCTACAGGGAAAAACCACAAATTGTCCATAAACTCAATAGATTTTTGCTACCAGAAACATCCCAAATCTCATTGTCCACAAAAATTGAATCTTTGTACAATTTTGCTCTCCAAAATCTCATTTAGATTGTCGTGAATGCCTTGATGTACGCGATCCCATCCATTTCAATGTGCTCCTCGTCTGTCTCCTCTTCTGGCTTGTGTTTTCCATCATGGGTGTTCAGTTCTTCAAAGGAAAGTTTTTCAAATGTGTTGATGTCGATGGGGAAAGGGTTGATGCTCGAGTGAGTGAATATAAATTCATTGTGTCTCCAAAAAAAAAAAAAGGTTTCTCCGTCTTTACAAAATTTCTTCAACTCATTCCCATTCCAGATTGTTCCAACAAGAGAAGTTTGCTGTAACAAGTCAGAATCTGAGGGCTACTCGTGGGTCAACTCGATATCCAACTTTGACAACGTTCTGGAAGGCTATCTGTCCCTTTTTCAGATTGTAAAACTTTCTCCTTAAAATTTAGTATATAGTTTGAAACAGTTGCTTGTTTTTTTAAAAAAATATTAATAATTCAGAGGATGTTTGTGTGGGCGTTTGTTTCTTATAAAATAAAAGGCCACGTTTGAAGGCTGGATGGAGCTCATGGAGTATGCCGTAGACTCGGTGGATGTGGACAAGCAACCTATTGCCGACCATGGGATTCACTATTATGGCTTTTTTGTTATTTTCATTGTTTTCGGCTCCTTCTTCACCCTCAACCTCTTCATTGGAGTGATAATTGACAACTTTAATATGCTTAAGAAGAAGGTATACTCGTGAGGGTTTAAAAGGAGTTAAAAGGAAACCAGGGCTGATGCTAATAATAATGAAACTATTTTGTTTAGTATGAGGGGAACCTATTAGAAGTACTTCTTACTCCTAGTCAACGCCACTACTACACAGCTATGAAGAAATTAGGGAGGAAAAAGCCTCGAAAAGTTATTAAGCGCCCGTCTAATAGCTTTCTCTCTCCGTTCTATGATATTGCCATGTCGAGAAAGTAAGGAGAAAGCTCTCTAGTAGCTCCCAGTTCACTTTGTCGAGTGTGCAAATAAGAATGCTAATTTGTTTGCTTTGTTCTTGGCAGGTTTGAGATTGCGATATTTTTTATGATTTCTCAACATGGTAATTATGGCGTTTGAGCACTATGGTCAGCGTCAAATTGTGGTCCATATCCTTGCCGGGTTCAACTCCTTCTTTACGACAATCTACGCTCTTGGTAAGTGCTACTGAAAAGAAAACATTTTTTCAGAGTGGTTTCTTATAATGGCTGGTTGTTGTTTGCATTGATGGTAATAATTTAATTTTGCAGAGGCAATAGTAAAGATTATAGGTCTACGATACTACTATTTTACCGTTCCCTGGAACGTATTCGACTTTGTGTTGGTCCTCGCATCCATTGTTGATCTGATGGTGGGGGATCTTACTGTAGAGTTTCCAATTCCACCAACAATGCTTCGAATCGTTCGTGTCTTTCGTATTGGCCGTGTACTTCGACTTGTTAAGGTGAGTGCAATAAAATAATAATTGTAAAAAAACAAGAGTATTTATAGAATTCTTTATTGAACGATAAATGTAAATTTTTTTGGTGAATAATAATTAGGCTGCTAAAGGAATTCGTAAGCTTCTTTTTGCACTAGTGGTTTCTCTCCCAGCTCTATTTAATATTGGAGCTTTACTCGCTCTCATCACCTTTATTTATGCTATTCTTGGAATGGCATTGTTTGGCCGAGCTCCGAGAAAATGGTCTATAGACGACGTTTTTAATTTCGACACATTTATGAACAGTAGCTTAATGCTGTTTCGGTAAGATATGACGTCAAACAAATATTTTATTTTTTTATTATTTATTTAATGATCTAGGAAGGTGGTTTAAATCTGTTATTTGGTATTAGACTGATGACTGCAGCAGGCTGGAATGAAGTGCTGGACTCATTAACTGTAGTAGAGCCAGTTTGCGGCTCGTATCGTCACATAAAATGTGGTCTGGATGGAGAACCCGATTGTCCAAGCCGAGCTCTTGTTGTAGCGTACATTGTCACTTATCTTATTGTCAGCTATCTCATAGTTATCAACATGTATATTGCTATAATTCTCGAAAACTTTGTGGAGGCTAACAAAGAAGAAGAAGTAGGTATTGTAGAGGACGACTTGGAAATGTTTTATGTCCGCTGGTCAAGGTATCAAAAATATTGGGTTGTAGTCATCTTTCTAACTATAAAGTAAACATGGTTGGGTTCTATAATAGGTTTCCAATTTGTCATCTCTTTCCAGGTATGATCCACAAGCAACACAATTTATCAACTTTGAGCAGATCTCAGATTTCCTCGCTAGTCTCGACCCACCGCTTGCCCTTCCGAAGCCAAATATGGCTCTTGTAGCTTTCAATTTACCCATAGCAAGAGGAAACAAAATTCATTGCTTGGATATACTCCACGCTCTAGTAAAACATGTTTTGGGGCAAATTGATGACTCTGAAGAATTTAGAAAGGTATTCTGTCTTTTTTCCTAGAGTGTATGTAAACTTTAAGGAAATTGGAGGGTAAACTGTTTTTTGCTCTTTTTATTATTATATAGCTTCAAGAGCAAATGGAGCGTAAATTCCAGAAGCAGTTCCCTACCCGCAAACTTCTCGACATTGTATCATCAACAAGACTGTGGAAAATCCAGCAAAATGCCGCAATCATAATCCAACGTGGCTGGCGAAAATACCGACTTCGCAAGTATCCACCAACGGAAAAGTCCAAAGCGACCCAGACAAATCCTCGCGTCAATCCAAACGCCGTACCTCATACTGGTTTAGGTGGGATGATGAACCGGGTGGGAAATCTCCTCCATCTCTCATCCGGTGCTGCTGCAGCTGGCCACCCAGAACAACAACAACAACTAGGTACTAACAATCGGGGAAGCAAACGACGTGAGTCAATGGCAATGCGCGAGCCAACATCTGGTGTGGTAACCCAACAAATGGGTTCCAGCTCTGTAAGTACTGGTAATCACAAAATAATGCTATTCCTTTCTCTCTTCTCCCTTGACGTCTCGTATCGTCCCTTCCGGAGCTCCTTGATGATTTTCTCTCATGAACTCATGCACCATGCACTTGTCCCCTAACCGCTACCTAGGTTAAAGTAGTATAAGTATATATCTATATATTATATGTATATCTATGTATTTCTAGTGATAATGATTAACCATCATTTCATTAGTTAGAAGTCACATTGCACCATTCCAACTGAAAAATGTATGTAATTTTTTCATTTCTTATTTTGCTCCTTCAAACGTTCCAACTCCCACATCAGAGTCGGACTAGACGAAGTCAAGACCGAATCAGTGAAAGCAGCGTCACCTCGAGTCCCACCGCACTTCGCTTAGAAACGAGTCCCGAGGTGTTGGCCACTGCTGCCAGCAGCTTTGGCAACTCCCAGACCAACCGGGGGTGGTGGCGGTGGAACGTCACGAGCGAGACGACTCTCTCCATCAAGAATGTCTGGAGGAAGCTTTGACGTTGCGGTTACATATGGCAATCAACTGGCTGTTATAAAGGATACGCCAAACACAAATGGTCCTTCTCCACTACCCTCCTGTCCAACAACACCGTCCTCCGTTGACGAAACCAGCAGTGTCATCGTCCAGGTCCATCAGTTTCAATGATTGATGTTCCTCTTCTTAGGATCTACTTTATCTCTAGGAACTTATCAACATCATCACCACTCATCATCAGCATCATCATTACGAGTGTATAGAATCTCTAGTGTAATTTGTATAAGGTGCTTTAATATATACTGTAGGTTTTTAGCAGTGTAGTGTTTGAGACTACATTCTACAGTCTCAAGACAAAGAAAAAGACTCATTGTTTATACATTCCTTATATACTTACTGTGTCCATGTAGATTTTAAGGATTTCCCCCCATCCAAATTCATATTTATTGGCAGGCACTAATTAACTATTATTATCGAGGAGTAGCAGGCTATTCCTTTGTTATGACGAATCTCATCCATTGTGTATGGTGGTGCTCTCGTTTCATCATCAACCTCCTTTGTTTGTTGGTGCTTTAAAAGTCATTCATAAAGTTTTTGCTGATAGCTTTAACTTCTAAGCACCGGAAAGTAGGAGAAGGGCACGTTGTCATCATCTTTTATTACTAAAAGATTTTTATTATGAGTACAGAATTTAAAAACGGACTATAAAAGATGTGCTAGACTTTGATTGACTACATATTCTTAATAATACTTAAAAACTATATTATGTGTGTGTAGCAATTTATATTTATAAGAATATTATATATGTATTATATGTATGTATCTCATAACTATTAATAATAATAATACAAGAGAATTTTTTGCTGATACAAACTCAACAAAGGACATTCTCAGGATTGGCCCGAGTTGTGTTTCGTACAGCTTTTCGACAGAATCTGTGATGTGCTTCATTCATGGAATCAAAAATTTGAAGATGGTCATTCCTTTTTGAAGCATTCTTTCGTCAATGTATAACACTCACACCCATTCCAATCCTCTCATTTTTTGTATGTACATAAAATATATATATTCAAATTGTCGTGTGTAGCCACATACTTCAAATATTTCCATTTCATAGTTCTTTATATAAATATCAATCATCAACGTAAGCTATTTATTGAATGACAAGTATAGGCGTCTTCAAAGAGTCTGGAAGTAAGGTTATACAGTGTATAAACTGTTATTATTATTATATTTCATATGTTAAACTCACAATCAGTTGATGCCGTTATTACAATAATTGTTATCTTCTCCAACTAGCCACCACCGTTATATAACCTAGATAATGGTCATAATAATGCCTTTTTCCCCATCATACTCAACCTTTTAATATTATTCTGGAAACTCTTTATTGGACATTGCCTTTTGGTCCCTTTGGGGCTATTCGGTTTGCCTAAAATGTGACATTTGTCTTGGAGAAAAAGTACATTTGATATTAGATGATATACAATTTATGTGGAGCAAGTCTAGTTTCTAACATTTATAATTGAATCGTTTTCTATTATCAAACAACAAAATTAGTTTGATAGTTGGTAGCTACATACATACGTCTTTTAGCACAAAACTACATCGTACTATTACTTTTAACTACTATGAATCTTAAAAATTATACAGACCTGATCTTTGACCTTATGACGTGTGCATTCCTTGCCTCTAAAAACTACACTTTTGAAGAAAAAAATGTCTCATAACTATGATATTCTAGTAACGTAATTTTGTAGATAGGTTTATAGTCTCATATTTATTACGTATCACTATATGTGTTATTTTACCTTATAATTATAATTAGCCATGATAAAATCAATGTTTAGTGGTAAAACTGTCTTTGAAAAACTTTTACATAGGATTGATATAAAACTATATATACATATGCGTATAAAAATCTTCAACCAATCAAATCAATCATCAAAATCCCAAAAAACGGTAACTGTGTTGTGATATTAGCAAGTACGATTTTTAAAAACAGAAGCATGAACAAAACATAAAACTTTTATCTGCTTTCGAATTTAGTAAAAAAAATACTACATAGTCTACTTTGTGTAACAGGTCAAAAAAAATCAGAAGAGCTAAAACAAATAGAAGAGTCAAGTCAACGTAGTGGTTGGTGATGATAATATGATGTAGCAGTAATTATAGAAAAGTAAAAGTAGCTGAGGTTTTTTTCGTCAATTTGATAGACCCTTTTTGAGATCTTACACCTACCCACTATGAAGAATGACTAAAATATGGTAATTATCTGCATGAAGAAAAAATAGGGGTGGAAATTTGCACAGCTTTTTCCTTCCCATTTAATTTCTTTCTTACTTAATTCCTGTGTAGAGAGCAACTGTTAAAAATAAATCAATATAAAACATTGACATTGTGTAAGTACAACTTTTACAATAATACCGGGGATATCTATGAAAAACTGATTGTGAGAGTGAGTTCATGCAGTGTGCTGCATCTCTCTCCTTCTTTTCCCCTTGCGATAAACTAAAAACAAATTATAAAATCATTCCATATAAGATTACTAGCATTTCTTATCTAGAACTATACAAAACTATTATTATTATGTATATACAATTAGCCAAGAAAACTATGAATTTATTAAAATATCAAATGAACAGCGTAAATAACTAAATTATTCAATTGGGGTACTACTTTGTAATTTATAAAAAATGTTTAGGAAAAATTATGAATCTATTTAAAAAACAACCTACGTGCAAGTAGGCTTCAGAACCGTAAGGAGAAAGCATCTCAGATCTCTGAAGCAGGAACTGAGGAGAAATGGAAAATTATGTCCAGTGCCAGTCTCATTTATAGAACGGTCCTATAATAAATCACCACATAAGATGGTTGATTGATTGATGTAATAGACAGAATTGTGTAAGAAATCCTTTGAAATTATATTACCACTAACATAACTATTATGTATGTACATACAGAAAAAAAACTACTCAAAGTTGACTCTTGTAATAACTATAAAAAAATCTACAAAAAATTTCAGTATAAATTATACTACATTGTAAATATTGTTAATTATACTCTCCTCTCCTCCTCATCATCCTTTGTCTGTGTATAGAAAACAATACTATTATAACTGTAAACTATGTGTCGTGTGTTTGTAAATGTAGTTTGTTAGTAAAAACAAAGAAAAGAAAAAAATTGTTTGTTACTACCAGAAGAGAAAAAAATGAAAGTCATCATGTGTACATTTTTATTAATCTCTATATATATATTTAAAAGTCATACCAGACATGCGTATGTACGCGTGTGTGGATGTACATATAAATGTTGGGATGGACTATCAAAAATCAAATCATTGTTGTTAATCATTTATCCGTTGACGTGTTGGACATGGCGTGATGGATAAAAAATCATTATAACTTACGTACTAACTTTTAACCAAGATTATAATATATATGAAACGTAATTAATTAATTAATTAATTACTACGAGTTGTGTTTGTGTTGAGTTATTTCCTAAGGGTGGAAAATATTCTGATGAAAATAATACTGTGTATTTATGGAAGAGGAGGAAGGAAAATATTTAAAATGTTATAATGACTATATTGTTATCATTATACTTCAATTGATTATGATTATTTATTGATATGGTGTAAGTAATGTGTACTATTAATAAATAAATGTCTTCCTTTCTGTATTGAATCGTGTCTCCTCAGTCAGGAAGGTTGACACTTGACACCTTCATTGTCCACTTGTTCGGATAATTAGATGAAATGAGGGGCAAAATGATAATGAGCATGTATTCACTCATACTCATATGCCATTTGTAACCAATGAAACATTATGGAAGTAATTACTGAAGTCTGAAGACATCAATATTAAATTGACATCAACTGGGTCTGGATCATTTTGCTCCAGTTCGGAACCAAGCTGGCGGTAATCAGTAGCCTTGATCGAACTAGAAATTTCAATTTTTGCTAAGAAAGTTATAATTTTAGGACAATCATGTAGATTTGATTTCGAAAACCGTCTAGACTAATTGCTTTTCTTACCTTTTCGGTAAGCAGAAGTAACCATAATGGCAGGAAATGCGGGAGCTGTGATGAGAAGTATCAAAGCTTCCCAAGAAAGGGATAGAGAAGGTGCGATTTCAATCTTGATTTTTAGCCTCTTTCTAAATCAATCATATTGACTTTTACTTTGAACATTCAGCCTCAGGCAAAATGAACGCGGAAGAAGAGGATGTTCCCATAAATGCTGAGAAAGTCTCGGCTCAGAATAGTCAGGATAACGATGAGGAGAATCAAGAAAGTAAAGTGTCACTTACAGGTAGCTGGTTTGGCGTACCAGTTGAAGAAGTGGATCCACTTATTTATGTGGATGTAAGTTCACAAATAAAAAAGCCACTGATTTATGCATAAAAAATCCACTCGTGCAATCCAAACCACTTTGAAAATCTTGCAGACATTTTGTGTGCTGTCAAAGAAATTCGGTCGCCACTACATTTTCCGCTATTCTTCCACCAAATCCCTGTACTTGTTGGGACCACTTCACCCCATCCGAAAAATCGCTATTTTGATCACAACCCACAGAGTTTTTGACTTGGTAATTATTTTCACGATTCTTTGCAACTGTGTGACCCTGGCCATGATTACTAACATTTATGATGATGCGGGAGAAGAACTCGTACCAAATTATGATTCCACAATTAACTACATTGAGTATGAACCTGTTATCAAAATGAATGTTTAATTCCAACAATAATCGCTCACCACTTTTCTTTAATGCGCTCTCGTATTTAAAACAGATACGCGTTCCTAGCCATTTTTTCACTTGAGCTAATTCTCAAGGTGCTAGCAAAAGGGTTGATTATAAACAAATTCTCATATCTGCGAAACCGCTGGAACCTCCTCGATTTCATAGTGGTTACCTCAGGCTACATCACAATCATCGCAGACCTTCGAGACACAACTAACACGAATAAGAAAGAAAATAGCCTGGATTTTCTGCGAACGTTTAGAGTATTAAGAGTTGTGAAGACTGTTTCCATTCTACCAGGTTCTCCTTTGAGTAATACTACTGTATAGCTTCAAAATTTACTTTTCATCACTGATTTTGATTGCCGTTGGGGTGTAGGTCTTAGGATGATGATCAATGCTTTGCTAAGCTCTGTAGTCCAGCTCTTGGAGGTTATGGCATTGACAGTGGCCTGTCTTATGATATTTTCTCTATTTGCTCTCCAACTTTTTCGAGGAAAACTTTTACAAAAGTGCGTGCTTATCAAAGGTGGTCCGGAAGATCCAGAAAAGCTTATTAACAAACCTATTGACATGGAACCTGAAGGAGAACGGGATAGACTCTGGACAGAGTACTTACTACATATTAAAACCTATATATTATTACTAAAGATGCTGGTATTTTAATGTTTCATTTTGCTTTTAGGTGGGTTAGTGACTGGAAGCACTGGAAACGACGAGATTTCCCAATCGAAGAGGCAATTCAATGTGGGAATGGATCTGGCATGCGACTATGTGGAGATGGATACACTTGCATAGGAGAACTAGGTGGAAACCCAGATGGTGGCTGGACAAGCTTCGATAACTTTTTTGGTTCCATGCTCTCAACCTTCCAGCTCTTGACTTTGGATTATTGGGAACGTCTTTACGATTTGGTAGTGTCCACCTGCGGAACCACAAGTGTAATATTTTTCCTTCTTGTCATTTTTCTGGGAGCTTACTACCTTTTCAACTTGATGCTAGCGGTGGTTGCAATGAGCTATGAAAATGAAGCACAGAACTCTGAGCAAGACGCTTTTACAACATTTGGCCATAGGCTGACTGCAGCTCGCATGCTATCAAATTTCAGCTTTGACTCATTATCCAAGCTTGAGTTGAATAGGTTGACGCAGTACCGCAGACGGACGGCGGAAGAGAGAAAAGCTCTTGCGAGAAAGATGCGATTTTCAGGCTATGAAGAAGACGATGAAGGTCAAACAGGGGCTGGACTTGGGGATGCCGTGTTTAGTCTTTTAGGCTTGAACACCGCTCGCCGACCAACCTTGACAAAGGATCCTAGTGCAAGTAACTCAGTTGCAAATGTTCTTGCACCAGAGGTAAAAAACCCTTCCAAAGTTGAACTAAAGACGTTGAAGGACAAAGAAGAGGAAGATAATTCTAAAGCTCCTAGCTCTGGCTCTAACGTAACCCCTCTGAAGGCCCAAGTGTCACAAATGGAATTGGGAGAAGAAGAATTTGAAGGTAAGGTTTACCTAGTAAATTAATTCCACAAATAACACAATATTTTAATCGTTAAAACATTGCTTTTGCAAAAGACTGTGAAGAGATAGTCGGACCAAATTGGTACCATCGATTTGCTTACTGTATGAGATGCAAAATGAGACCACTTGTTAACCACATGCTTTTTGACACGACTATAACCGTTTGCATTATCGCCAATACGGTGGTTCTTGCTATGGAACATCACGGATCTACCAAGGATCTTGAAAATATCCTCATTATTGCAAACCACGTATGACAATAAACTATTAGGTAAAATGATCACTTGCATGACATAATTTTATAACATCATACGTCGCTTTCTAGGTTTTCATGGCTATCTTTACTTTGGAGTGCATAATCAAGATCATGGCGTTGCAGAAAGTGTATTTTCAGACGGGCTGGAACATTTTTGATATGATAATTGTGTTGATAAGCTACGTAGATTTGGCATCGGTCTCTCAAAACACGGGTACCAGAGGACTGAGTGTTATTCGAAGCATGAGATTGGTAAAAATATTTATATTCCTTTATCATATTTCACTGGAGATGGCAAGAGTTGCAATTTTGTTCCAATAATTACACTAGCTCCGCGTTTTCAAACTTGCACAAAGCTGGATCACGATGAAAGTGCTGCTGAACATTATATTCTCGTCGTTTGGTGCGTTGGGAAATCTCACTTGCGTTCTGCTCATTATCATCTACATTTTTTCGGTGATGGGAATGCAGATCGTGGGAAAAGAATATAAATCTGCGGCATTCGATGCCGTCACTAATCCCGACAATTTCCCCAAGCAAGATTATATATATTTACCAATAAATGACCTACCCCTACATATAATTATTTACAATAAATTACATTTACGTGTTGACGTTTAGATGGAACTGGAAACATTTTTGGTACGCATTCATGATGGTATTCCGTGTTTTATGTGGAGAATGGATTGAGCCTTTGTGGGAGTGCCTTCAGGCTCAAAAGCACCACCTCCAAGAGACTCCAGGTTCAAATTCAATCATCGTAAGCACTTAACTTAAAAACATATCCATTTATCATCACAGCCTGATAATGTTGTCTTAAGGTTCCTTTTCCTATATTCGTCCTGTAGGCCTACTTCAAGTGCTTCGCAATTTTTCTTCCGATTTTAGTTGTTGGCAATTTTATAGTCCTCAACTTGTTTCTTGCATTGCTCCTCAACAGCTTTGATACGGAAGAATTGAATGCGCAACGTGAAGTATGATGAGAAATGACAAAAAAACCAATTTAATCCTTATAAATTAAGAAATTGTTTTTCTAATAAAAAAACAGAAAGAACTTGAGGCAAAAGGCCGAGCAGAAAATATAAAGAATATCGTTGGTCTACTGCTGAAGAAAGAACAAAAAAAAGATTCGACGGTTAGTGATAGTGTAATTGACGAGATGCAAGCCGCATCAGCTAACAAATCAACCAGACCGGTACACTTTTACCCATTTCACCAAAGCCATAATAACTATTAGTATGAATAAATTGTAATTTAAAATAATGATTTCTGAAAGACACCAAAAGCATCAAAGGCCACTGGCCAACCTATAGCCCAAGAATCTGAGGCAAGGAAGAATTTCAAAAGAATGCAAAAGAAAGTTATTATGCAAGTTCGAAAGGAAGCCGCTGAGAGAGCGATTGCAAAGGCGGAGAACAAGGCGATGAATGTTCGTAATACGGAACAGCGACTCTTTTTGAAGCCAAATGCCGCAAAACAGATTGCGGAGCGAGATGATGTAATAATTAATATTTGATATTGAATATTATGTTTTTATTTAGTAGATAGCACACGATAATTAACTCCCAATCTCAGTATACCCCAGAGGGTTCCGTACACTCGGACCAGCTAAATGCCCCTGGTGATTGTTGTCCTGCTCTTTGTTGCAAGCCAAAATATTGTCGCACATTTCTTGGAGGTCGTCAATGTCGCCGGCGGAGGAGACGGTGGTCCAAATTTCGAGGCTTTTGTATGACCATTGTAGGTAATCCAGCGTTCGAGTGGACGATTTTGTCTCTCATATTCGCTTCCAGCATTACCCTCTGCTTTGAAGATATTCATTTAGAAAGCAAGCCCAAACTAAAGTACATTCTTTGCGTGTGCAACTTTGCTTTCACGGGAATATTCTTTATTGAAATGGTCCTCAAATGGTTTGCTATTGGAATGTGGCGCTACTTCACAAGCTTTTGGACCATACTGGATGCTTTCATTGTGTTTGTGAGCTTGATTTCAGCGTACTTTGATATCTCGCTGGGGTCTTGTTCCGACTCTTCTTCTGCAGGAAGAACGGGAGCCGCTCAGAATCTAGGAGCTTTAAAAGCTTTGAGAACGCTAAGGGCTTTGCGTCCACTCCGAGCTATTTCCAGGTGGCAAGGCATGAAGGTGATTGAATTAAAAGATTCACTGTTTTTTTTCATCTCCTAAATTAAACTTGAAAAGAAGTTTTAAACTGCATTTTCAGATAGTTGTCAATGCGCTTACATACGCTATCCCATCCATTTTCAATGTTCTCCTTGTTTGTCTCCTCTTCTGGCTCATTTTCTCAATTATGGGAGTACAGTTCTTCAAGGGACAGTTTTTCAGGTGTGTTGACAGCCAAGGTGAAAAAGTGGATCCAAGACTTGCACCCACGAAGGAAGTTTGTTGTTCCAAAGCTGCCTCTATGGGATACTCCTGGATTAACGCGGTTTCAAACTATGACAATGTAGTCGAAGGCTACTTATCCTTGTTCCAAGTTGTAAGGAAACCAAATCCAATTGCAAATACAAACTTCCTTTTATCATTTAAAACTTGAAGCATTAAAGTTTATTTTTCGCAGGCGACATTTGAAGGTTGGATAGAACTGATGGAATATTCAGTGGATGCAGCTGGAGTTGATAAGCAGCCTGTTCCAAATAACCAAATTGAATTCTACGCATTTTATGTTATCTTTATCATATTTGGTTCCTTTTTCACTCTCCAACTCTTCATTGGTGTTATCATTGACAATTTCAACATGCTCAAGAAAAAGTACGAAGGGAACATGGTAGAAATCTTTCTGACTCCATCTCAACGAAATTACTACATTGCAATGAAAAACTTGGGAGCTAAGCGGCCAAAGAAAGTGATCAAACCTCCAACGCAAAGGTTTCGTCTGTTCTTTTACGGCATTGCCTTATCAAGAAAGTAAGTGTCACACGTTTCCACAATTTTTATGCCGAATATGAAGCAACAATGTGATTTTTCAAATGTTTTAAATAATAACTAGGTTGGAGATAGCGATTTACATCCTCATATTTTTAAATATGATAATTCAAGCCTGTGAATACTACGGAGAAGGACGGTTGGTAATGGACATTATTGCGTCATGCAACTTCTTCTTTACTGTAGTATACATTCTCGGTACGAGTCTAAATCTGAAATGACCTTGTCTCGTTGTTTCCATTAAAATTTTAACAAGATACATTTGACCTTGCAGAAGCCAGCGTCAAGATCATCGGATTAGGCTCAAACTATTTTAACGTGCCTCAAAATGTCTTTGATTTTATTTTGGTTATTGCCTCTGCCATCAACGATTTCATACATGGAAATACCGATGTTATCTTCCCCATTCCTCCAACTCTGCTCCGAATCGCGAGAATAACTCGCATTGGGAGAATTCTCCGGCTTGTGAAAGCAGCGAAAGGAATTCGCAAGCTGCTCTTTGCACTCATAGTCTCTCTTCCAGCTCTGTTCAACATTGGAGCTTTGCTTGGCCTGATAACATTCATCTACTCCATTTTGGGAATGTCATTGTTTGGAAAAGCACCAAAGAAATGGTCCATCGACAATTTGTTCAACTTTGAGACGTTTTCTCACAGCAACTTGATGCTGCTGAGGTTGATGACAGCAGCGGGTTGGAATGAAGTTTTGGATTCAATGACTTATATGGAGCCAGTTTGTGGCACATATCGTCACCTCGAATGCGGTCTTCCAGGAGAGCCAGAATGTCCCAGCAGGGTGCTTGTTGTAGCCTACATTGTGTCGTATCTTGTGCTAACGTATCTCATTGTAATTAACTTGTATATAGCAATAATTTTGGAGAACTATGTGGAAGCTAGTAATGAAGAGGATGTGGGAATTGTTGAGGATGACTTGGAAATGTTTTATGTTCGTTGGTCAAGATATGATCCGAAAGCTACCCAATTTATAAGTTTTGATGTGCTCCAAGATTTTCTAGACAGTTTGGATCCTCCGCTAGGAGTACCCAAGCCGAATATTGTGGCGATTGTGGCATTTAATTTGCCTATTGCAAGGGGAAACAAACTCCATTGCTTGGATATACTACATGCACTCATCAGCTATGTTTTGGGCCAGGTGGACGATTCTGCTGAGTTTAGAAAGGTAGCAAATTACTATCTATATATTTAAAGCATCATAATATTCACCTCTTCATTTCATTTTATGAATCGAATTATAGCTTCAAGCTCAAATGGAAAGAAAATTTCAAAAGCAGTTCCCTACTCGCCGACTCCTCGACATTGTATCCTCTACGAGGAGGTGGAAGTTTGAGAACAATGCGGCTAGAAAGATTCAGCGCTACTGGAGAGCTTATAGAAAACGAAAGAATGCAGTTCCAGTGGCACCAGTGAAGAGTGTAGCTAGTCGAAGCATAAGACATGGACATGGTGGAACAGCTACTTATGGTGGCATGGGGGGTAAAATGATGACTTCCATAGCAAAGGTCCCTTAATAGGCTTAATACAGATTGATTTGTGAACATTTTAAAAAGCTACATAGGCATAATACTATTTATATAAACTTTATGGTGTCTCATATTAAATGTTGTTAATTTAAACTGCTACATGCTTGTAAAAATACACCGTCTTCAACTCCAATTTACTTTGATTTATCCTACTTATGTTATATGCATAAACAAATGATCGACGTCCTTGGCTTCACCTTCATCCTTCATTAAGTGGTTAGTAGAATGTCATGGAAATCTTTACTGATGTGAATGCACGTAAATAAAGAATTGTTTTGTACTAAAAACGCTTAGGTCAACGTGAATATTTTAAAATATTTACACTGTCCTACTGTCTACTGAAATCTCCAAGTCAGATTCGATTTTGACAGCCTAATTAGCAGACTATTTTTATTCTGGATCACGCCACCACCTGAACGTTATCATGGCTTACAGCTCCAAAGATAGCATTCACCAACGGACGCATGGCTACCCAATATGGCGAACTGGGTACAACACTCTGTGTATATGCTGGTAAGCCTGTATAAAAGGTTCACCGATAATCTAATACACATATGAAATCGGTTTTCTAAAACAAAATTATTTCAGTTGAGCGATGTCATCTTGTATGGATTGATTACTCCCGTGATTGGAGTATATTTGGCAGGATGTTGTGCCAAGTTTTTTACTCTTGGCTTCACCTGGGAACTCGTCCTTACCATCTTCATCACATTTGTGTTGATCTACACCGGCTTAGGAGTATTCGGCGAGACAAAGTTTTGGAAGCACCTGTTCAACCTTGAGAATATGTACAATCTCATCATCGAAGTAAGTTTGCAGTAAGGCAAAATGTTGAAAGCAATTGAGGAACAATTTTGAATTTTTTTTTTAAATCTTTAGATACGAGACTGGGCAAACTCTATACAACTTGTCCTTTCCGTGGTATTTATATCTTCGATGATACAAGTCATGATTACAGACAAGAAGGTGAAACAAACAGTTCCAGTCAGTGAAGGGATCGGCTTCATCTCCCTCAAGTACACTGTCCTGTACGTCGCTCGCCAACTTGGAGTGGAGCAATCAGTCACCGACAGTATTGGACTGAAGCCTCCACACGCTGGAACTCTGACTGACCCAAGCTTCGGTGAAAATGAGGTTTTCGAACACGGAGCCATGTTCATGCTCGCTTGGGCTATGCTTACAGCTTCCATTTGCAAGCTAATCTATTTGAACACTCTGTTCACCTACCTCCGAGCCATGGAAATATTCCTTTCACTCAAGCCTACCTTTCGTAACTAGCAATTAAATAACATTGTCATATTTGGGGTATTATGAGATTTTAAAACTTTTTTGCTTTGAAATTGCAGCAGATGATGATGATGATGACTATGACGATTCGGATGATGACGACGAGGATGATAAAGGCCCCTCTACACGTCGCTACTACGACAAAAATCTAAGTGCCAATCAGTTCCCATCCAAGTATCCCAGTCGCGCTCAAACGCGTACCACCCCCAACAATACAAATGCAACTTGGAGCCGTTGATTCAAGAAAATCAGTCAAAATGTTTCCAACACTGTATCCTCTTTATTCAAAAACATATTTCAACTCGTAACGCTATAATATTTGTATAATGATATTTATATAATATACGCTATCAATTTTCCATTCCAATTTGTCAAAATCCAATAAAGTTTTGTGTGCTGATGCGGAACTCAGCCGCGCGTTTCGTGTAAAAGTGGTTTTAAATAATGAAAAAATTAATTTAGCCAATTCGTAATTTACCAATAATCATAATCATGAGGGACTACATTCTATTCATTATAATAAGACACAATTATTTAATATTACATAAGTATTCATTTTATAATATTTATGTCATGGTGGACGGTGGTAGTAGTCTAATAAAAAAAACTTGTCGAAGCCCTTGTCAGACTTTGATATTGAAAAAAATAAAAAGTCATGCTAATAATATGGATTGTATTTTGGAAAAGGAATACTAATTTGCTAATATGTCATGTACGTAACAAGTGTAATCAGGATTGTCATGTACCGTTTACAATAATATTAATGTAGAGATAAGCACTGAATAGTTAACAAGAAAAATTAGTTGTAGGCTAAAAGGTGGGAACACCCTAGAGAACGTATTTTGCTACGGCTGCCATTCCGAGGATGACGGAAGCTGGGAACGCCATCGGGATTGCGGCAGGATTCTTTTGCGCTGTTGGATAAAAAAATGAAAGAAAAATTAATAATTTATAGCTACAATAATTTAAATAGTGTTAAGGACAATTTGTCATACCTTTAGATTCTCCAGATTTTCCAACCGAACTTCCAGCACCTTGGGCATCCTCCTCTCCAGCGGTGTGTTCAGGTTCGCTTTCAGGCTCTGATGCAGGTTCTGGCTCAGACTTGGGATCTTCTGCGCTGCTCAAGGAGACGCAGATGACGAAGAGCATTCCCAAGACGAGAGCGAGACGGAGTTTCATGTTCATTTTGAAGGGTTGTAGTAGGCACTGCAAGTCACAAAAGAAGGTTCATTCGAAATTAGTTTCCAGCATAATATGTGTAGTTTTCTCAAGTAATAAAAATGAAATGAGCTGGACAAAAAGCTATTGATCCTTGTACTCTAGTTTATTATTCAAAATCTGATTTCTTCAGGAACTAGCCTATAATTCATGTTTGCCTGTCGTCCCACCAAGAAATCAAGGATTTTCTCTTGAAGAAAGAAATCAATATTGGCATATTATTGACAATTTTCCCATTTCCCTTTCCATGTAAATTTACAAGGGAAAAGTCATTGAATATGCATAAAATGATTGGGCCAAATTAACCATGTTAACTATATTGATTACGTATCGTTATATTCCAGCTCCAAGTTTGTACTATACACGCGGTGAATTATTGACTGCAAAAGATAATCAATAGGTGACCTTTCAAGTGAAACCCCCTAAAATCTAGTTAGTTGAGTTTGCATATCTATTTTCCCTTTCAATGTGCACACCATTACACTATATCCTTATCTTGTTTAATGGTCAAGGACACACATGTAAGGCTGTATGGATTAACCATCGGTTCCATTGAGCCAACTTGACTGTGAACAAAAATGAAGAAGACCGAAACGAAATCCCATAAAAATTGATTGCTTTTTTACGCTTTAAGTAACTTTTGTGTAGGAAATATAATATGTAAAAACTTGCTTCACTGCATATTACATTGCCCTTCTTCTCTCTTTGTCTTTGAGCACGTCAGACACTGCGGCTTTTATCTGGCTGAGTGAATACATAAGATAATGGAATTTACACACATATTACCAGTAAATCTATTACTAATTTTGTGACGCTGGAAGGCTTTTCTCGTCAAGACTTCCAATATCTGCTCGACTACCTTTTTTGGCTAACTGGATGATTATGGAAATTAGTGCCAGTGGTTGTAAATTATATACGGAATACCTGCTGGAACTCATTAACCATTAATCATTTGGTTTTTGGCTATACTCTGTTGCTGGAATTTAGGTCCGTAAACAAACCAGTGTGACCTTCACTTTTAATTGTTACAAGAAATACGGATGATATGCATCGGTTGGTATTTGATTTTGTACAGTCTCCAGCATAAATTTTTTTTTGACCAACTTGACTCTAGATCAATTGAAATATCTGCGGCGCATTTATTTAATAGCGCAATAGATAAAGTTGAGGGTTGGTTGATAGAAATAGAAAATTCGTTTATTCCAATAAATCCATTTACTCCTTCGGATGCACAAAATGAATGGTATGCGGAACAATCAAAGCAGGGCCTAGATTAACATGGGTAGGATAAGTTTGCATCCAAAACCAACCTAACGGCGTATTTGTGCTGAGCGAAAAAGGACTGATAAAAATTCCCTATTGCAAAAATGATTTGCAATTTTTTTGCACTTGTGCTAGAAAAAACAAAGATGATATATAAGCTCACATTACTTGACGCGTCTTGAAAATCTCAAATCTAATGTAATATGATTACTACACTCAACCTTATCCTTATTTCTTATCACCACGAGCAAAATCCATGTTTTAGCACAGCGAGCTATTATTCATTTCTTTTTTAAAGGTGACGATGAATATCGCATTTGCAGCAGCAGCTACATAACGGAGCTATGCAGTCGAAATATTTGAGGGATGTTTTAATAATTTATTCACGATCCGAAGGAAAAATCTTGTATGAAATGTAGCCACCCACCTCACATCAGTCAACTACATATCTATATGAATCTCAAAAAAATTACGATTTTACATTTGCGGTTTGCATTATTGCACACCACCATTATTACATGTGTCCTTTGTGGATATGTGGTTTAAATTTGAAAAAAATATGTGGGACGAGAGGAAAATACACGAAAAGTCGTGCTTGCATTTTTTTAACGAAAAGGTAAAGGTACTCATTCCATTTCAAGACTATCTGTACTCTACCTGTTCATTGTTTACCGGAGTTTAGCATTGGAATAAAAAAAAACAGAGTAAAAAGGTCAATTAATAACTGCTAGGTTTCTGTCAATAAGTGTATAGATCAATCCTAGCTAATTAGAGGGTTCCTTACATTCCTCAACTTGTGCAGACTGCAAAAGACAATGGAATTTTGGGGGATGATCGATGTGCATCTCATTACCCATTGCCCTATTGCTCAGTAACTTGCCCCTTGGCTTTTTTAAAAGGAGATGAGCACGATTTTAAAATCCATTGAATTCGTTATACCTTGTACTTCAACCTCACGTGGATATGAGATGAACCTATGTGTATTTAACAATCGAAGAATTCACTCGTTTTTGTTTGAAAATCTATACAAACTTTTTTTTGAACCGGTTTCAACAAAAGATGCAGTCAACTGCAAAAAATTGAATGAATCATAATAAGTATGCATGTGGGTTTAGAAATGAAATGAGTGACTTGCCATTCAATTAAAACACGTCTCTGGTTATTGTTGTTGTATGCAAATTTGCAATACCCCTTTGCAATTTTTGTTCCTCAACAATGATAATGATGATGATCATGATGAATGAATGAAATAATAGTGACCTAGACCAAGAAGAAGAAAGTTGGAATGAGGAGTGAATGGAAGCCACCAGTCTGTAAAAAATTGGTGAGTCTGTAGTACTCATGATTTTGAAGATTTAAACCATTTTCGTCTGGTAAAGTCTGATAGAAATAATAAAAACTACCACAAAACTGATAAGATAAAGTTGTGGAAAGAATAAATATTATTGAGAGTGAATTTTTGCAATGTTGCAAATCCCTTCTCAACAATGTAGGAAATTAGTATGTATCACATTCTTCAATCAAGTAAAAGGATTCCCTTGAGCGAAATATAATGATAATGCACTTTTTTATTACTACTCCCTTCTTTACATTATAAATAAAAAGAACCCCTGTGAATTTTGATTTCATATATAAAAATTTTTTTTGTCATGATTAGGAGCGATATATATCATGATGTTCATGAACTCTTTACCAGTTATGTTCTATTGTGACAGAACGGACTATCTAAATTGGTCTTCTAACATGTCAATATTGTAGCAAATCGCAAACTATATGAATCCCATATTATTTTGAACTTGCAAATCTAAACGAGGGCTTAACATCGAGGACAGTAGGTCTCTTGTGTCAGGTTCTGCTTCTAGTTGCATCTCACAAATGAAATTAAATGTTTAGGAAGTTTTAATATCCCTTTCCTTATGTATCCGCTAGAAATTCCCATGATGGTGTAATAAAACCAGAAGCGAGATATAATATCCCAAACGAAAATGGCTTTGATGAAAGTATTTATTTTTTCAAGTGGCTGGCTTGTAATGATCATAAAAACAATACGAGCGTTGTTGCATTGAATTTATGCCGAATGGAAAGCACTTAAGCTCAAGAGTGCCTAATTGTATTATTGTGAAATACGCGGAAGACCAATTTTTCAAGGTCCATCAATCACACCAGCCAGTTTCTTTATAAAAACCATCAACGTCACAAGTACATGAGCTACCTTAAAACAGGATGTCATTGAATGCCTTCTCAAGAGAATAAATTGCACGTATTTAGACAAAACTAGACCTAGACATTGCATTCATCATCATCTCATCACCTCATTTCATTTTTTGACTGACATTTACATGAAACTCGTAGCGTATAACGAGACAACTAAGACACACAAGTAGAAAGTTAAAAGATAAATTACATTTTAATTTCGTAGATTATTTATTGCCCTTATATTTTTCATTATTGCGAAGGAGGATCAAGTTGGCGATGATACATATTAGAGTAATCAAATAATTATTGTTTTTTCTACAAAAGTCATTCATCGCAGTTCAACTAAAAATTAGTAAAATAATACTGGCCTTTTTCTAAAAGCTACTTTGCTACTGCTACAGTTTTTTTGTGAAAGTCACCTCCAATTTTCCAATTACTTATCATATCATATCAGGTTTTGGTTACAAAAAGGCGATGAAATGAATGCAGCTCAGAAGCTTGCACTTGTTTTATGCAAATATTTGGACTACATGATAAAACACGATGAGTATGATGATGACGAACAATGAAAACCTGTGAACAATCCCATTTAATATGAATATATCTACAAACCGTTTCTTTTTCAAAAAATGTATTGTATTTCACACGAAAATTCATATAACCAGCTTTTCTCAACTTTCATTCTGGTCATTTTACAAGTTTTGCATGAATATTTGGAAACTGTTTTTCGTTGATATTCAATAAAAACTTGGGAGGACAATGGCACTATATACGTGCTAGAATAACAGTAGCATCAATTCTGTGCATAGCTCGTTTTCCTCAACAAAAGATATCTATTTAGGCATGTGCTCTTCTTTTCACTTCATTCATCGAATGAATGAATGTATGAATGTATGCATTTCTTTCAGAGTCTTAATCATTTCCCTTCTTTTCTTTAGTTAGTTTTTTGAGTTGATGTGAGCACAAATGATATTAAGGATGTAACCAACTATTTTTCTTGTTAGATGTACAGTTATAGTAGTGTTCAAAGCGTATGTGGAAGCGTGATAAATGCTAGCCATGATTAATGTTAGAGTCGCATCGCACTTGGCGGCACAAGCAAAACAAGAGACTCACAAGAAGAAGAATTGTAGAATGGAAGCTCCGTTTTTGAAACTTTTTTACATACAAATTACTTTGCTTTTGTTACGTCGCTCCATTCAGAGTCAGGAGGAATTCTTATATTAAGTATGCCCAAGAAAGGGACTTTTGTAAAGCAGGAAAAAGAAAAAGTAATTTTGATACACGCTCCTCCTCTTTCTCTTCCTCTGAATGGCCATTTTGTTTGCATATATTGTGTGTGAATAAACAATATCCAGCCTTGTCCTTGTCTTGGCCTAAAAGCCTAATTTTTCATGTGACACCTTCCTTTTGTAGGGAAATTAACGAGATTCCATGTGATGAAAGTAAATCAGTTTTAGTTTTGTCCGCACCAACCACACCACCTGACAAAAAAAGTACGTATCCTTAACTTTGATTATGACTCAGTGCAAAATATGCCGTCAAGAGCTCCTACCGCATGCAGACGACTGCGACACGACTCAAAAAACCTGACTTATCAGTTTTTAACTTGCAAAACAACGCCAAGGAATTTAGTTTAGGTGTGCGGTCACCCTGCTGTCTGGTTGCCCTGCACAAAGTTCTCAATCAAAGTAATCTTCAATTAAGTATGCAGATTTTGCTGGCTTGCAAAAAAATGTCGGAATTTCAACTTGAAGCAACCGCATTTTTTTCAAAGCATGTCATATCAGAAAAGGAGCAGTACCTCTCATAGAGAGAAGCTGTTATACATTATTATAGGTATATTTTGTGGTAGACATAGGCATGTATGATAAATATGGTGGCACAATTAAATGCGAAATGAAGTGATAAGAGTGATATACATGATCAAGAATGAAAACCAACAAGACAAGTCTCTCTCACTTCATATCAAACAAAGTAAGCATGCTCCTCATGGGGAGCAGCAGTAGTATTGCAATCGACAATTGCACGATTCTATTAAGGAAATCACACCTCAGCAGTTTCAGATTGAGCAACCAAGGAAAAATATGTTTGTAATGCAATAAACATCCTATATTATTGTTATTATAGACTCTAGAAATCTCCCCTTGAACAAAAATTGCTTACACAGTGTAAATCCTTTTTGCAATCTAAAAAATACATGCAGCTCTGCATTTTTGCAGTAGTTGCAGCTTCGACTGCCCGATGAACGCAACAAAATAACATAAGATTGCAATCTTTGGACAGTATAATACCTTGTCATGTCGTGTATCCACTATAAAAAGGAGGAACAAACAAGACATGCCCCCAAAGCATATCGCCATTTAGTGTTACATTTACAAATATGATTTGAGATATGAACTGACGATGATGCTAATTCTAGTAGAGATTGTGAGTAATGCTGGGAGCACAATGTAGCAGCAATAACTAACTTGGGCAAGAATAAGTAAAAGGAACATGTTTAAACATGAGCTTAAGCACATTCACGTAGGATAATCATTAGCAAAGTGTGATATGAGCAGAAACAACAACTTTTATTAAAGTAAAACACAAAATTATTGCAATGTATATCCCTTTAAGGGGGAGGAATCAAACTCATGCGACAGAGGCTTTTGAAACGGTATTTCTACTCAACATCCTCGTTAACCTATTAAAAATGCATTGAAGACGAAGAAAAGAGCAATAAATTGCCGGTAGAACACATGTTCTTCACATCACATCAAATCCCAACGTTTGTTAGTTACTATCATATTATCTTCTTGTCGATGAAGATTGGTTTTGGTCATAAAAAGATTTTTGCTTTTGACAAAAAATAGCAATATGATTTGATGTGTGCTCCTTTTTCGTAGATGATTTGAGATGAGAACTGTAAACGGTTTCGGCGGATGGTTGCTCGTTTTGTTTTAAAGACTTGCCGTCTTTTTGTTAATCTCTTGAAGGATTTATATGGCTGACGTATGTATGTATGTATGAGGTTTCTGTGAGCTCAGGCTCACGATAGCAGATTAGAAGCGTGTAATGTGGGCCATGCAAAAAATATCCTCCTCATTTCTTAAGTTTCTCTGTCATAAAACACGTTTTTCGGCTGTCACAAGCGGATTAAGGTTTGTTTTTACATTTTTGTTGCAAACTTATTAAGCAGCTAATTCTTTTTTAGATGCATCAGTTACTACCATCGTACGTCATATAAGGGAAACTGTGCTCGGTAATTTTAGTGCTGTAATAAAAATATGGGGAAATCCCGGATATAAATTTTATTAGCAGAGCAAAAATAACTTTATTGTATACTTCGATTAAGACTTATATTACTAATATACTCATCATTAATTATTCACATAGACACTGAGTAATATAAGGTTCGAAAAAAGACAGGAGGCAATTAGCTCACTGGACCAATAGGGCAATGGCCCTTGTCCTGGACACAAACTAATATTTTTGCAATCGATTAAAAACGATTTTCCATTCAGTGTCTGCATAGCAAGTATAAAGTCGGTAGATGGATATCATTTCAATATAAAAGCTTTTCTTAGGTATCATGTTTATATGCATGATTCAGATTATATGTAGCTCAAACTATGCTATACTCAAACTTGTACTTTATTGTAAATCGTAAGTGATACCTACATCTGAAATATAATGCATTTCTCCACATACCCATTAAGTTTGCTCCTGTTTCTTATGATATATTCGACAGTTTTCTTTTCTAAATTTTCGGCCTACACTTTTCAGCATAGCAAATTCCTTTTCCTGATGTGTGTGTGTACTATGCGCTTTAGCAAAATCAAAAAAGGTCAATGGTCTTTTTTGGAGTGATCGAGTTTTTCATTTTCATACAAGCAAGCATGCATGCATCCATACCACACTCTGGTTTCCTTCCTCTTCTTCTCCCCATAATAATCACAATCAGAGTAGACCAGAGAGTATAGACTCAGCATGGTGTGTGTGAGTGCAATGTAGGTAAAGTACATAAAACACTTTATTATACGTAAAGGTAACATGCACACTTCTGCAAGGTATGTTCTGTTGCATGTGTAAGTAAATGTAACGAGTCCAATCTCCAATCTAAAAGCAACTCTAGCAAAAGCAATAGACATGTCACATGTCAATAGTTTTTACCTGGTTTTCCTAAATCCCAATCATATTATGCAGATTACTCGTTCCAACCACAGCCAAACCCAACCACCTGCATTGCAATTGAATCTTGACAAAACCCAGCTATGCACACACATACTACCCAGATAAATCAATCTTTCTCTTTCTAGAACACAAACTTCTTTGCTACCATTCCAAGCTTGACTTATCTTTCTGGGGTGAAGTGGGACTTGGCTAAATGAGATCCTATTCATGACCTGTCACGTTCACCTGACATCCCTATAATCTTCTAGAAATTCACGGTGCGTGCCTTTCCTTCGTATGAAAAAACAGCTGAAGCTGAGTGATGAATGAAATGAAAGCAGGCTTGTACATTTTTGTAAGTCAAATGATGATGATGATGATGGGATGGCGAAAAAAATATCTGCGTATAGGAGAGAACTCGATCGATCAACAACGATAAAAGAATAATCAATCGATGTGTACTCTGCGATTTCATTGTCTGGGGCTGATCACTGATCATAATCTCCATTTTTATAGAAAAATTACGAACCGTGCCTTTCACACGGCAATATTCTAGGAAGTTATACTGACAAGCCTTCATCATATATTTTTATTATTATATGGGCTAGCTTCTCGGCAAAAAAACGCATTTGCCTAATGAATGCATACGTGATCTAAAATTCCTATTAAATTAGAGCACATGCATATATACATGGTTTTTTTGCAAAGCTGATGATGCTAATGGTGAGCAAGTCACAAAATGACAAAAAAAGGGAGTGGTACTTCACATGTATTCGAAAAGAGTTCTGTACCGATTTGCTTTCATCATTACATTACTATTACGTTTTTAATGCTCCCCTTTCTAAAGAGAAATGACAGGGCATGCAACAAACCAATGTAAAAACAGTCAAATATTGAAAAACAGAGGGGAATGATGAAGATGACTATCTCTCACGTAAGTCCTACATGTTTCCACTATTATAAGGACGAGTTTTAGCTTATATGAATTTATGCATGTGAAATTAAAACCGGACATGCATATTTTTCCCTTACCCATCAATCTACTTCCAGAAGGGAGAGTTATTCATGTTTGAAATGTAATGCAGTGTTCCATTTGTACAAAAAAGTCATCATCATATCAATTTACATGGGCTAAATGGACAGCTCCTTTTTATGGTTGTCTCGGTGGTCCCACGACACGTTTGTTATGCAATCGTCCCAAAAAACATTTTCAGGTAAAACGGACAAATCGATGGAAACGTTTTCGTGACTGGGCATATTTTTTCGTATGACTGCCAAGCAAACAATGTCTAGTTTTTAATGCATCGGTCCACTCGAATCCGCTCAATTAATCATGTGGAAAGTGGATTCTTGCAAAAGGCTAGCTTCTTCAAGATTCGAGTGGACACTTATTGACTTGAAAGAGCTACTTATTTTCAACTTTGCTTCTGAATTATTTACACAACAAGAAGAGCTGGGTTAAGCACAAGAAGACACTTGCCCTCTTGTATGACATACTCAACAAATTACTTCACTTTCCTTGTCTCGACTTCATATCTTTATTGCATAATAAACAGCTGGAGACATTCGAGTCCCAGTGGTTTTTATGGGATTCGCATAATCAATCAGGCTATAAATTGCATGCATATGTGCATGCAGGTGGCTGTTGTGTCATACCCAAATTTGTACTAAGCTGTTGATTATGATTAAGATAGTTGATTTCTTTACAAGGCAAGGTTTTAAGATCATGTCATGTCGCCTTTTTTAGATATCATCTTTAATTAGGTATGCATAAGTACATTATCTGCAATGCTCAATTTTCGTTTTGTCAATTCTCAAGGTGAAATAGCTAATAACTTAACAATGAGTTAGGTATTAAGATTGCGTGAACTGTCACTGTACCCTGATTAAATATTCTTTTATATCCTTTTCCATTCCTTGGTTGTGGGCTCAATCATGAGTGAATGAGAGGTGGAATAATGCTGCTAAGAATGAAGTGAAATACGCCTATTTGTACATTACGCCATAAGGTTCACACGCTACAAAAGACGGTAATAGTACTTACGTCTGTCTTTTGACGTAACAGCATGTGAATCAAACCAATAATTTTATTCAAATTGGTAGTAAATCAATGTGAGAGTTTATCAATCAGAATTTTATTGGTTTTCGTATCAATTCAATAAGTCCGTATATCAGTGACGTTTCCTGTTTCGAGTGATTTAGTTGCTGATACAGTTCCAGTTGAATGTTATCAAACTTGAATCTAAAATTTTAGCCAGGTGCATCCTGTCGTTCCCTTTTTTCTTCCAGTCACCCTACACCCTCTTTAATTTTTATAATGATGATACCACGCAGCATTTACATTTCCTTGATAGACAAAAGAAGGATGATAGGAAAATGAACCTTTCATCATTTCATCCGGTTGATTTCGTGATATTCAGAGTACCCAATGCAGCTTTTGCTCCTCTGCTCTGGTCCATAGTCCATGGCCAAGCAATGAGAAAAGGTATGAACTCATGCAAAAGTTGTAAACTCCCTTTTCCTCCACCATCTTGTCAACAGCAGTGCAATAGAAAATGAAATGAACTGCATATCACGACAGGATGATGATGATGATGATGATACCATTCGGAACGTCCAACGTGGGAAGTTGAGCCCGAATCTTGTCAGCAGATTATAAAAAGACTGATGATAATACATGCTGCACTGAAGAAATAAGACGGACTTGTAAACAAGTCTTGCACTTTTCATCCACCTTCTTTTTTATTATCTCAAGATTTAACTGAAAAAATAACCTTTTCATTTCATCTTCCTCCCTCGGGAGGAATGACCGAATATGAATAAACGTCTGCTTCTTGACAGTAAGAGAACAAGGGAGACCAAAACTAATGGGACAAAGTCATATATGACGATTTTTAATGGTGGCACATGGTGGCGTCGTCGGCCGAGAGTTGACCATGCCCAGAGCTTATGTCATTTTGCATGGCTTAATTCTCCCGAAATTACTCATAACAGGATATTTTTTTACCTTGAAATTACAAACAAAAAGGAAAAGTGAAAATTTGATTGGAGTCGTAAATTCGTATTCAGGATTGCATGTTCATGCTCATTTACCTTTGGTGCTGCTAATAATATTGAATGAGTCATGAGAAAGCCCATGAAAGGTCAGGTACAAGAATATACATCTCAGCCAAAAAAAAATTGTTAAGGAATTAAATCTGATTCCTACACATGCGTATATTTTAACCTTGCATTTTACGATACGATACTTTTTGACAGTTTGGTACTAGAATAGTATTGCAAGAGGAATCCCTTCACAATAAAAGGATATCAGCCACATTGCTTTTATGATTTTGCAGATTTTTTCCGATGATGATGAAGGAATAGGAAAATTGACTTGAGCTGAAGGCTACACTGTAATAGCTTTGATAAAGAAGGTGTATAATACTAAAAGTGAATGCCTTTTTGTACGGTAGACTGTTCAACAAGTCGTAAACATGTGTATATTTATATACTATTGGTTTAGAACACAATGTTCTTTACAAGCTAAAAATACATCCATTTCTTCTCGTTTCACTGACACCGTTCCAACTCGCTGCATTTTATTTGCAACGCCATTTTACTATATTTACTAAATGGGAGCCATTATTGCAGTAAATTGCAAGTCTTTTTGTTCAATAAAACGAGGAGGGAGGAGGGATTTTAAAAGGGAACTCTATGCTGTATATACTATTCTTGTTCTTTTAGATTGACTTGCCGAGGTCTTGTCAGATTTGCTTGTCTTTGAATTCTTGAGTCAACAAACAGGCTTCAAAATGCTCCGTTAATTGCAAATTATTTAGCTACTGTAGCTACTATTTACTTGAGACGGTTTGCTCTTCAACTCAAAGTGGTAGAGATAGTGTTTCCTCCCACAAGCCATAAAAATTAATTTAATGAAAGAAACTCCGCTATACATATTAATACTCAAAGTCAGACAAGTTTACTTTGTGCAAATTAAATTGCAAAAAAAGTTTACTGCCAAAAGTCAATTTTTTTGCAGTGTTTCTGTAACAGAAACTATAAAGAGCAATAATATTCTTTGGCAAGCAAACTTGTATCAATTAATTTACAAGTGCATACAAGTACCTAATACAATTTACGATGATTTAGATATACATTATCTCTTCTAATCAGATTGAGATATTTTTTATTTTTATGGGAAATTTCGCTGCATAGGAAAACACAACACGAACGACATTTTTTTACGCTTCACTGGTCATGCTGATGCTGATCATGAAATGGAACCAAGGTCAACTATTGGATAGTCTAGCTTGGCTTGTCCCGAGATGAGAAGACAAAAGAGGAGAAAAAAGCTAAACAAAGGGAACTCATGTTTTCGCCTGTCTCTTGTCTACCTTTGCAAAAATGCAAAACAATAATTGAAATTATATAGCTTCGATAATATTGCAAGTCTTTCCACTTGTTTGTCAAGCCAAATTTTGCAAGTTGAAGGGCCAAACTAACTCTGCCCTCATCAATCATCATTCTTCATCATTGTAATTATCATTATACTTCTCATATTCTAAATGGACTTAGTCTTCTGCGTGAGGAAACTACTTAATTTGCATGCGTCTCGTACACGAGCATGTAATAATAAAACACAAAAGGACAATTATATATTTTTTTCTTCAAAAAGAAATTTCCATACATTTCAATCCAATTTACTTCTTTTTTACGCTATTCATTTCATCATTTTGAGTTCAAATGTCAAGACAAGCCAGGAGCCATGCCATGAGTTGGTGAAGTGCACAGCACACACACTTGTGTGCATTCTCGTCTCTCAAATTCCAATTGGAATGGGGTCATTGATGACTTAATTGCTTAGAACTGCTAGAACGTAATAGAATAGATTATTTTTCCTGCGTAATCATAATCCTCATCATTTATGAGCAGTAACTGCCCACGTGATGGTGATAATCATCGTCATTCGTCATCAAAGATTTGATATTACGTGTTGTACACTTCTACTTAGATATATTTTTGGGAAAAAGCACATCTGCTGTTAATCAAGTCACCTCACCCCTTCCAATTAGTGGTTAGTTTGGTGACGGTAGAGTAGACAAAAAATTGTAAACAAGTTGCGAATGCGTTTTGCGTTTTAATTGTAGATGTTTAGTACAGATTGTCGTCTCCAATGACCAAAAAATTAATGCACTGCAATAGAGTCATTAATGCAACTGATTATGATATTCTGAATAATCTGTTGAGGTTGCTGCTGTTGCAGAAAACTCATTAAAAATACAAGAAATTTTAAGGCATGCGAGAGGGCAAGTGATATGATGTGATCTGTGTATCTACAAGTTTTCGTTTTTTGTCTTCAGCAATGAATGTTGTTGAGTGCATTGTTACACGAACACAATATATAACCTTTAGGTACCTGTTGGTTGATGATACGGTGATTATTAGGGCATACTACCCCCACCATTGAAATGCAGACATTTTGATCTCCATCCATATTTATCTAAATGGTCGCTCGCTCCCATAACAGAAGCCGAGCATGTAGGTATTCATCCTTAAGCACCACAATTATCATAATTACAACTAAAAACGAATGGTAGACTATTGCAGTTTGTAATACGAGAAAAGATTATGATGGTTGAGCATTGTTGGAGGTGGAGAAGCACTGCACATGTTTAAGCAAAGCAAAAGCGCATCTTTTTTTTTATTTCTTTGAAAGTCTCTGTCTATATGAATGAGTGCAATAATTGTGCCTATTTTTTTCTTCTGAAAACGTACCTTTTTATAAGCTTCTAAAAACAATATAATGCAGCATAACAAAAGCGTGGCTTGCAAAATTCATTTTCTTTTCGGCTAATAATGAGAATGATGCTGGTCTGGTGGTGATGATGGTCGCGTCTTCACTTTCTAAATCGCATGGGCATGCATCCCATTCTATTATTATGAATGAGAGTCGAGTGGAGTCAATCGGACTTACAAAAGAGATTCTTTTATAAAAGCGTGCACTTTGCACCTCATTCTCCCCATTTTTACAAAGCTAATGAACTCATCTTACGAAAATGTGCTCGAAGAAAAAGTCATTTTTATCCGATACATACTACCATGTAATGTGCCATTATTATCGTACTTTTTTTCACACGAATTTCCTCTTTCGAAATAGATATAGTCATTAAAGATTTTGTCTTATGACATGGCTTATATACCAGACAATCTTCTGTTGCAATTTTAATTTTGGAAAATTCATAACTTTGACTAGGAGACAATCAACAATGAACAGAGGAGAGGGAATAAATAATAATTAGTGCAATAAACGATACCACAAAACGAAAGGAAAAGCAAGAGTTTTCGACGAAAATATGCTGACTACTTAATGATACGGTGACCACCTTACAGAGCGTTTGACATGTCTTTTCTACCTTAAATATATTTGGCCAATTTCCTATTTTTCATGTCACATGTGGTATAACTATTATAATAAAACATCCTTCATAATTTATGACTGTCAATCTTGCCCCAAAGGCAGACCATTTGAGTGCAACTCATTCCAACCGGAATTGGCGTCATCAAGGTAATCAAATTGATGATAGAATGTAATATATAATAATTGCATCGACATTATATCATCTAAATATTAGTGCCTCAGGGCTACTCACACTTCCTTTGCAACTTTAAATAATTGAGTAATCGGGGTTTCTCTTTTGGAAGTCATCCAACAGACGGCTATGCATTTTCAACTAAATTTTTTTAAACGGCAATGTAGGAAAAGGAAGTTTATGCAATGCAAACAAGGTGAGCCAAAAAAATGAACAAAGAAATAGCACAGACTCTACAGAACAACTCTTCACTAGGTCGCATGATTCCAATCAATCAATGAACCTGTTTGGCTGTAATAAGTAGCTATTTATTCCTCTCGTTCATGTCACCTGCATAGTAATGATGACAGGGTGAAGCGACTTCAAAAGCGTGTAAGTTTTCACCTTCAAATTATACCGACTGAATTATAAAGTACGATTGCAAATTATATCCCTTTTCAATTTCTAATTGACTAGTTTGCGGATGTGTGGTCTTCAAATAACGAAACTACTGTATCTTATTGCAGGGTTTCCATTGTTAAACATTTCGCTTCGCTATAGATGCAGTTTTATAAACGGATTCTTGTGTCAAAACTCGGGTTACTGTACAAAAATGAATTTTGAAAACACAATCAAGTTCCGCTATACCGGAGTTGCGCTACAGTAGTAAAACTGTGACAAATTGGGATAATCGGCTGGTGAACCGTTACAGTTAAAAAGATGCTTCATACAACCTCCCGACTTTGTCATAAAATGTAAGCAGCGTTAGTTTGATGTATTTTCAAAAAGCGTGTAAAATCAATAGCTAAATTCTTCCGGCTCATTTTCATGAATTCTCAACAAATGCAAAAGAATGTGGGCTTACCAAAAGTGATGATCCAAAAAATCAAGGAAAATTCCTTTGTTTTCCAGGAACGCACAAAGAGAATGGAATTCCAAAAGGTCAACGCTTTTTATAATCCACACCTCACGATGACTCCTTTGTCACAAAACTGTTGCAATGCAATAAGATCAAAATCAGGTATGGTACGAACTGGTGCACGGCGCTTATACACACTTCTCAAGAGACGGCTTGTTGGACACTAAAGTGGAAAAAGGACAGGTTTCGTTGTATATACTACGTGAGAAACTGCAATAGCATCATTACGAGCAGGTAGAAACGCTTGGGCTTCGTACATACAATAGAACAAATAGAAAAGTCAAGAAAAATGCTCTCAACATTGTACATACATATATGTGTACAAGGGTTGTACTTTTAGCATTAATAATATGTATCAATTGTTCGCATTGTTGCATTGGATATTACTATACACATGCATTTGCCGAGAGCAGCTATAAAAATCTAATGTTCATTTCATGTATGAGAATGTTGGAGCCGTGCAGAAGCTCTAGTTCATTTATAATGTGAGTTTACTTTGTTCTCGCCTGTACTTACGGAAGAATGGCTCAGGTAAAAGGGATAATATTTGTAAATGTGCTTCAATTTGGTTGGGGTGAGTACCTACCGGTTTGAAGACAAGACGTATAATCTCTTGCAGAGTCAAGTCGAGATGGTACTTTGATCAAGTGGTGCTTCCTTCATAGGATGAGACGAGACAGAGGCGATGATTTGTTTCGTATAAATATTTTTTGCAACATTGTACACACAATTACTCCATTACTTTGCTCTTCCTGTATTTTCTTGGTGTTCTTTGCTGGTAGACATTCCATAATATGCATCCGTATAGGAGGGAGGGAAGCTGTTGGGTTGAGAATGTTCAACTTGAGCTTTTCTGCAAAATTGGCTTTGGCTTGACTGTAATATTACTCTTGACTGAAATGCAGGAAAAACTTTACACGCCGGGCTGAAGGAAAAGGGTTTATGTATTACGAGTGGCTTGGTGATGCACCTGCATTTTGAGTCATTTCTTCCGTTGTCAAAATCTTCTACCCCAAGGCAATTCTGAAAATTAATTTTGTACCCTACACAAAAGGAGTTATTGTTTGTATGTATCCAATCCAGTGTGTTGGCCAAACTCCCTCCTTCTTTGGGCTCATTGATGCGTTGAGATTAGTGCGATGTTAACCCTTGTAATGCGAAGGTATAATACGTACATTGCTAAAAACTGGTTTCAGGCTTTTCAAAGTCCCTTTCTTGCCCTTGCACTTCATTTATACGTAAATGTATAATGACATTAACATTTGTACAAGTACCTTTTGTACTTACTTTGGTATAAGAAACAATTTAAGTTTCCTTTGGTCGGACCCCCTGATTTTCTGATTTCTATTTTCGGACGTGTCACCGGAAAAACAAATAAAAATGTAGCAACGGCTAAAAGTTTCTGTTAAGCTCTTTCGTTCAAAAGAGAAAGGGTTAAATAAATCAAATCAATCCAACAAGAACCTTTTGTTTATTCAAGGAATACACACGCCTCCAAACTTTAAGCAGGTACTTGAACTTGGATTCTTTGAAATGAAACAGTTATGCCAAAATCATGTTCCACCATCATTCCCCAACTTTACCATCACATATTAGATACCGAAAGTAGGAGTAAGTACTGAAATGTGTAGTTGTTAAAGCTAGCCTTCTGTCGCAGATCTACAGAAATAGGAAAGATTTTTTATTAAAACAGATGCCAGGGTTGCGGAAGATTGCAAATTATGTCGGTAATTTTAAATAAACTTGGTGTAATGTATATTTGTATGATGACAGTCATTATACTTGTGAGTTATAAAAGTATGCGACATAAAGTCAGCGTATATACGCATACACAACTGCATATTAGAATTTCCAGAAACTTTATCCAGTTTCATACCCCTACATATAATTTTTCCGTTAAAACTTTTCTTGGACCATAACCACTCTCTAAGAAAGTTATTGATGTGGTACGAAACGAAAGTCATAAAAAATTCATGTACTATGGACCTAGGGTATACATATCATATTTAATACACTGCAATATTTTACTTTTTGCAGTTAGAATTAATGCATTGGGCACAGTGTTTAAACTCCCTTTGATTCCCTCGTCCTTCGGGTTTCCTTCGTAAAACTACAAAAATGTTATCTAGCTATTCTCCGTCTTTCCAGTTATCCAGAATATGGCAAACAACAAAGAGTAAATATTTATGGAGGACAGGAAAGCCCAACTTCTCTTCTACTTCGTATCCCATCCGCTCCCAAAGCATTTCTCACGACAATTAGAGCAAAAAATATCCAGCCCGAGTCCATCACAGACACAGAGGATTCGTTTTTGGGTCAATGGAGCATCATAATATCATTCCCGTTGTAGCTATTTTGACTTAATATCCCAAAAGAGCTTTGTTGTTACATAAAAATAGCAGCTAGCTAGCTGTGCAAACACAGGTGTGCGCACATAACCCACATGACATGACTAACATGACATGTCATCATATGTCACTCTGAGGAGATTCAGGACAAATTTATTCGCGTATGCTTTTATTTTATTCATGTACATGTACATTACATACTCATGTTTGTATACACAGAAGGACACGAAAATTCCTTGCATGCTTTTTATACCAGTTTTCCTATATAATTGTTATGCCTGTTTTGTACAAATATACGTTTTTTGTTCCTTTGAAACCCATATCCAATCCATATCATGTCACCGGAAGAATAGAACGAATGTCACATAAAAGAACAGCCATAAAAAATCCGTTTCTAGAGGACGAGAAGGACGCTTCCAAGAACGGCACTTAATGTGGCAACAACAGAAGAGCCGGTTCCAGTTGCAGGTGCTTCAGTAGTAGAGTTATTTCGGGTTAATTTATCTATCATAAAAAATTATTTTCATAAAAGTTATGACCAATTATATTTAGGTTTATATGAGCAGTTTCAACTTTACCATTTGTTCCAGAGCCAGTTGTACCATTGTGCCCCGTACCTTCAGGCTCGGGCTCGGCTGTAGCATTTCCAAGGGTGTATTTATCGTTGGGATTCCCCAGTGTCAATTCCTTTCCTTGACGATCGGAAGATGTACCATTCTTTTTAGCAGCACCTTCTGGTTCAGGCTCAGGCTCCTCTACGCAATCCTCCTCTTCACTTCTGGTCCACCTTTGGTCAACTTAACATCAACAGAAAGTGGGCTGCTCCCTTTCTTTACTACCAACGTCAGGTTCCATTATTTGGCGAAGGTGTCGATGAAGATGCTTCTACTGATGTAACGTTGCTGCTTTTTAGAATCTGCAGAAGACACTGAAAGGGCTAACTGGGCTAAAATGAATAATCCCACAATAAAGAGTTTCCTTTCCAACGGAGCCATTTTAAAATAAAAAAGTAAGAGCCACGTTTCTAGACAGGAGGGCGTTGGTTGGTGCTAAAAAATGTTAGGTGCGCAATTTTTAAGAGCTACTGCGACCACTTCCAATATCTATATGACACTGATCTGGTTTTGCAGAAACAAATCAATTAGTATCTCCAATTTGCGTGAGTCAGCGGATTTCGTTGGTGTAGTTTTAAGAATTGATTAGGAACGGCAAACAAATAACTGAAGACTACTACGTTGCTTCCTCCACACTGCTAAATTGTAATGAACTAAGGAAAAGTTGTTGCGAAAGGATATGATGAGATGATGACTGAGTAACTAAAGTTAGAAGCTCATGGATAACGCGCGCATGCATGTAAAGCTAATATGCTTGATCTTCACTCTTCACAATTCCATGCAACTTTTGGCATAATGTCCAAGGGAGTAATAGTGAAACCGTGCTAATTATGAATGACTAAACCTCCGTTTTGCTTATACTGCCGTAGCATTAAGAACATCTACGCATTTATTTTGAAAAGTAAGAGTTGTAAGTATTACTCAATACTCAGGATTGATAGTCGCATCATTTGATATATGCTTAACTAGTCCATCAAATTTCCTTATGGAAATTCACACACTTGCAATATCTTCCCAGGAACGAAAGTAAAGGAATGTTCCTCCAAGACTGTATGTTGAGCTACATAAGACTTTAAAACTCATTTCGAATGAAGATGCTCAAGCATGATTTGCTATACCGATGAAGTCTTACGTGTTTGTATGCAGCTAAATTTTTAATGGGCACTCGCTGATGTAAGTTTACTCAAGTTTCAGTTGGTGTACTTTTGTGTACGTAACAAGAAGTTAGACTCACAAATTAAGCTCATTTCCATGCGAGATTGTCCTTCTACCCCCCCGTTTAGCACCTAACTGAAGTGCTAAACGTCAGCTCTACCACACGTACGGTGAAGTCATTAAATCCTTCCCTTGAATCATCTGCATCTTTTTCCATTTTAAAGATGTTACTTCCTTCACTTTTGCTGATATATCATCACCACTTTTTTATATCAGTTACGGCGACTCAAGCTGCGACAAAGAGCATTAACGGGGTAGGTTTGTAGTTGGAAATAAACTTGAATATACTAGTAAATTTTCTGCCATAAATAATTGTGTTTATTGATTGCAATAAATTTTAAAGGAAAACCATATAAATTCCCCATGCATAAATGAAAATATTACGAAGATATAAATAAATGCTTTTGTATAGGAATGAAATTAGTTACAATTTGAAAAAAAATGGTTGTGTAACTGCAACTCACTCGCGCACGCGTCCTTGAATAATATTTACGAATTGCAAAAAGAAATGTACAACGGTTAAAAAGTCAAATTTACTATACGTATTCAGGTGATGAAAATTTGGTTCTCGTGGTGCTACCAATACTGCTACCACTACCGCTACCACCAGATAACGTTCTTGGGAGTGGCACCGGTGCTTTCTTACTTGGACTATTGCTACGTCCTGTTCACCTCTTAAATAGGCAAACTCGTCAGCAATTGCCTCCAACTCTGCAAGATCGTCTCCCATTGCTAATCTATAAACTTGAGCACCTGCTCTGCATACGGAACCCATGAGGAAACTTGCACCTCTCTCGATTACTTCAAGTATTTAGGGTTATTATATTTCTTTTTCGTCCGTTCCAGCTGCTTCAGTTCTGTCAGAATAACTTCAATGGCGGTTTCAATTAGAGTCTGCCATTCTGGAGCAATTAGTTGCATGACGTCTTCACAAAGTGCAGCCATGTTTTGGCAAATGCAACGGTACTGCTACCAATGGATAAGGATGCTTCACCTAGCAAACACATGTTAACTTGGTTAGAAGGACCTAATTTACATTACATTTTTCAGCAATAATTATTAGTATCAAACAATTAGAAGCGTTCTTTCCATTACCTGCTACATAGTTTTGCATGTTATCTATACCGAGCTGCGCCATTTCTTCAAGCATTTTTGTCAATGAAATTTTATCAGCAAATTTCATAGGTGCTCCAATCTCATCAGCCGAACGGTAACGATGTTTCACTGCCTCAATCAACTTATCTTTGGCGTCAGTAACGGTCCTTTCAATGTGTGGTAATAGATAGAGTCAACTGTGCATGTAATGTCCATTCCAAATTCTATGAGCTACATACGAAAATGAAGCATAAGTTTTGTTATCCCTGCTTAAATGCATAAATTTTAGCAAGACTATTTATGTATTATTATTACTACAAGTTG
>LJIJ01000954.1:0-64032 GCA_001718145.1 Orchesella cincta
GGGACTTTGATAAGATAAGAACAATGGATTTTATTAAATGTTCCAGTGCGAAGAACATGGAATGTTTATGTGATTGAGAATTTCAATGGATTTTTTTGAGATTTATTTCTGCAGATTTGCCAATCACGTTTTGACGTTCTGGTGGTGTATTTGCAAGGGTAGGGGCTGAATTATTCCCAACGCAGGTGAGGTACACGCTGGGAGGGGGCGATTATGCATCAACGATAGGGGCCATTGCGGAATATTTGCACTATAATTGCACCAAAAATTTTGGTAAAAGATAAATGATACCCATTCTTTGCTTTCAAAGAAAGTTATTACGACTTATTTTAATTCATGCATTTCAGAGTATACCATCATTATAAGCTAATTCCCTACTGGATAATGGGGATGCTCTGCATTTGTGACTCCGTCGTCCTCTGCGGATTCCTCCCGAAACACTGAATCATAAAGTCTTCCAGAAACAATTGATGATGCTAACAAATGTTGGAAAAGGGGTCAAATTTTGAGTGTTTCAAGACGAGTGCAAAGTCTATTACGTCTACTCTTGGACAGTTGGAGACGTCGAGGCGAGATCTACTGCTGGCAAGGGAGAGCGGCGGCTAGATCATCAATAGTTAGTTCAACTCTGATTGAAGTATTAGTATGTATTATACAAAAGGGTCCTTGCTATTTAAACACATAAGATTAATTTCTTCAACACTAATTTTATTATAAAGTTGGTATAAGTATGTGGATTGTATATTAGTTTCAAGTTTGATTATTGATTTACATGTTATTTAATGTTTTATCTGCAAAATTTACTTTCATTCTACGAGAATAAATGGAGAGAAATGCGTACCAGGTATATATCTCCTTTCAAACGAGATTTTTTTTAGTGCAAGGCCTATCACTACGAATTAACTTTTAGACATTGGTATAAAACCAATGCGGTTTAAAGTCATGGCCAACTGCAAATTTTAATAGAGTTAGTGACCAGGCTTAAACACTGCTGTCTGAATTTAATGGTCCAGAATTCAGTAGACAGACAAGAAAAGATGTTTGCCATTATTCATTGGGCGAGTTTATGAAAATTCATAACAACCAGACATTGTGGTTTTGGCGCGTGCGGGGGGGGGCGGTACTTGACTATACAGTAATTAAGAGGGCGAATTTTAAAGGCGGTTACCGGCGCAAATTCAGTGCGCTATTCGATAGACTAGGCCTATTTGATTAGTTTAAGAAGTATGTCAGTCAAACAATTTGTGGTGTTATAAATATAAATTAAGGTATTCTGCGTCGTATCATGCCTACAAAATAAAATATTTTGCAAAGACGTGATCGTCTCTCAAAAAACATAATAGAGTGTCGTAAATATAATGTCGTATGATCTATTATTACGCCCAGAGCCTAGTGGCAAGTCGCGATCACTAGCTCATTATTATATAACGTCATAATGTCTTCAAAAAATAAATGTTATCGACGCGTGAAAATAGGGGGGGTCGTTGGGTCTAGGCTCAGAAGTATCAGGGGGGTTGTTAAATTGTATTTTAACAGTCATAGCGTATATATAATAAAGTAACAATCATAGTCAAGTAAAAGATCATACGAATACATACCACTTATTATGTTTTAGACGAGATCTATCAACGTCTTGCTAAAATTATGTTTTTATTTTTTGGTACATGATTACGACAGCAGAATACTTAATTTAGTATTTATACACAAATTGTTGACTGACATAACTTTACTATCAAAATAGGCTAGTCTATTCGATAGCACTAATTGCGGTTAAATACGCCTTAAGATCCTCTCTATTACTGTCATGAGTCAAGATACGAAAACCACAATGTCTGGTGTTAAATTTCATAAACCCATGAATATGGAAACATCTTTTTGTCTGTCTATGAATTTGGACTCTATAATTAGACAGAGTGTTTAAGTGCACTAACCCATTTATAAAAATTTGATTGGCAGACTTTAAACGCCATTAGGTTTTATACAATGTCTAAAAGTTAATTAGCTGATAATTTGCCATAAAAAAAAATTGTTTGAAAGGAAGATATATGACCTGGTAGCATTTCTCTCCATTTATTCTCGTAGAATGAAAGTAAATTTTGCAGATAAACATTGAAATAACATGATAAATCAAATAATCAAACTTGAAAAGCAAAAAAAAACTAATAATACAATCCACATACTTATATCAAAACTTTATAATAAAATTAGTGTTGAAGAATTAATTTAATGTGTTAAATAGCAAGACCCTTTGTATAATACATACTAATACTTCAATCAGGTTGAACTACTATTGGAGGATCTAGCGCGTTCTCCCCTTGCCCAGCAGTAGATCTCCTCGACGTTCTCAAACTGCCAAGAGTAGACGTAATAGACTTTGACCTCGTCTTGGAAAAACACTCCAAAATTTGACCCCTTTTCCAAATTTGTTAGCATCATCAATTGTTTCTGGAAGATTTTGATTCAGTGTTTCTGGGAGGAATGCAGAAACGACGAGTCCAATAATGCAGAGCATCCCCATTATCCAGTAGGGATAGCTTAAATGATGTATACTCTGAAATCATGAATTAAAATAAATCGTAATAAACTTTCTGAAAGCAAAGAATGGGTTATCATTTATCTTTTACCAATTGTGCAATTATAGGTGCAAATATTCCCGCAATGGCCCCTATCGTTGATGCAAATCCACTTCCAGTGTACCTCAACTGCGTTGGGAATATTTCAGCCCCTTGCAAATACACCACGAGGAACGTCAACGTGATTGCAAATCTGCAGAAAGGAAAATTGCAAAAAAAATCCCATTGAAATTCTTAAATCTACATAACATCCATGTTTCTTGCAACTGGACATCCAAAATCCATTCTTATCTTATCAGTCCACCCCATGATTTATTAACAATGTACAGCATTTTGTCTTATTTTGCATACGTACTTTGCAAGGACAACAGCAATTAACTCCAATGTAATGATGTGAATAACAAAAGTGGCTCCCACACAACTGATCATGCAAACCAGGAAAAAAACGACTTGGACCCACCTCCTACCCAGCTTATCAGCCAAAACACCACCGGCCCAACCGCTCGGCAATTCAATAATTGACAAAAGGAAAAAATTCACAAACTGGTTTCCTGGCATGTTGGTCGTGTTCAAAGTAATCCCGTAGTACACCAGCACATTCATCGACCTGGTTGGAATCGGATTGATCATGTAAAATATTTAAATGCATTCCATGTACCCAAAAACATTATATGTAGCTATCAGACATGATTGATTGCTTTTTTTTCTCAAAAAGAAAATAATTTATATTTATGCATGATTTCTGTTTTGTTCTCCCATCCCAACTTTTTCTGCTACTCAAAAAAAATCAATGAAATTCCTTTCTCTTTTTTTCTCGTGTGAATGAAAAATATAGTAATACCATGATATTGTTAGTAACACTGTGTTCCTCGCCAGTCTGGCTCGGCTGAAGAGAGTCCAAACACCTATATTTTTTGCTTCTTTCTTCCGATTCTGTTTAGCTACCAGTTTTCTCAGCATTGAGTTCAACTCTGCGACCGAAGTATCTTCACTTTTGTTGTTGGCTTCGGCAATTTTGTACAGGATTTTGAGGCTTGCTCATGCTTCCCAATGGAGAGGAGCCAGCGTGGACTCTCAGGGAGATACCAGAGGTAAATATAGATTGCGATGGCAGGAACTGAAGTAGACAGCCCTATGAGATACCAGTCGGAACAGAGCCAGGCTACAAGTGGCAGGCCACACATCCGATCACCCAGATCATCCAAGTGCAAGCGTAGACCCATGCTCTGTACTCTAAAGAGTTAATATTATGTAATTAATCCCTTTCAATATAATATACGAGCTGGGATAGTAATTAGTTTCGTCTTTGACATAATCTTAACCTTTATCACAGATCTCAGCTGCAATCATGGAAGGAGCAATGAACATTACCGGGAAAGCAGTGCCAATGATAAACTGGCAGAGATAAAAGAACTTCACATTGGAAGGATGAAGGAGGCTCACAATACGAAAGACAATATTGATGGTGATGGTCAAGAAAAATATCGGCTTTCTCCCGTATCTACAAGGAAGTCATAAAATCATAGCGTGTCCGGTGAGTGCATTTTATAGGGCTAGAGAACTACATGTATATACAGAGACTCGTCTACTACTACTACCACTTGATTGATTTACTTGTCAGCAAAGTGCCCAAAAACAATCGTTCCAACAGCATTTCCAATGGCCGAGGCGGTGAACGCGTTTGTAGGTATCGCAGAGTTATCACAAACCCATGCGAAATCTCCCGGCAATGTTGATAGATAATCGGTCGTATCAAATTCCCATCCCCATTTGCAAGCTTCAGGCTCCCCGTCCTCGCCATACATTGAGCACTGGGAATACTTGGGATGTCCGTGAGCATCTTGAAGTCGAGTTGGATCTCTGCCAACCAAAATGACTTTTGTAAATTTATTGATGATGATAATGATAATGACGACAAAGCAAAATAGACAGGGGAATGTGATAGTTTAAAAGCATTAATTTTTACAGGGGAATTGTACGAATTTTCCATGTCTCAAGGTCCGTATAATTATCCCGCCCTGGAACATGACACCAGTGTTCTGGCGTGAACAGCATGAAAATCGCGTTCAACGTGAGAAAAGGTTGGATTGCTGTGATGGGACAGACCACAACATACAATAAGAACTTTTGAAACCGTCCTTGAGATCCAATAATGTCCAGAATGTCATCAAACTCCTCCGTGACCTTTGTCTGGGGCTCTTCTGGCTACAAAATATAAACACTCAATTGATCCATTCAGTTGTTCCTTTTTGCAGTGGTAAAGTTTCCACAAAATATGCGATTTACCGTCAAAGCTTCTATTTCAGCTTTTGATTCTGCCCCAGCATTTCCTGTATGGTTCTGCATCTTTTAAGCCTAAACTTGCACTAACAACTCAATCTTTATGAAACTTAAAGAAACGAAAAGTTTCAAGAGCTCTGCACTTTGAACATGAACAAGCATGTCTTGGAAAGCACTTTGATGGCCATGTCATATGCAAAATTCCAAACTTGCAACTTCTGTTTTGTGTATTTTACCAACAAGTAGTTTGTATTGGTGAAGAATAAAGATGAACTCTTGAAATATGTGTAATTACTCCTAATAAACAAGATTAGTTGACAAGCACAAGATTACATATCTGTTTTTGCTCATCGTTGAGAACTAATGTGATGGGAGTTGGAGAGACACTCCTTCCCATTTATTCCACACAAATCAATTCATTTTCATATGAATGGGATGAACACAACTGAAATTGTGAGCAACTGCTGCTGCAGCACAACTCTTTTTTTTAGTACCCACGATTTCACCGATAAACATTTAAGTATTCATTTTATTATCCGTTTCAGATTTGACTACTAACATTGCATCTGCCTACTCTGAGAATTAAAAAACTGATTTATGAAAATGATAATACGTTTCAACTCTGGCAAATTTTCACCATTTCTTCCTAAAACAAAGTCAATAATGTTCCAAACACGACACAACCTTAGGAAAATAAGATGAGTTGGGAAAAATCTGTACTATACTACTCTGCCACCTTCACTTTACCCATTCATTTTCCTTTCTTGAGTTCCACGCAATTTGAAGGATCAAACTTGATCAGCCTATTGTACGCAACACTAAATGGCAAGTAAATAAAATCTTCTTGGGCAACGTATTGCATAGTTAATGCTGATTGCTGAGGTCTAGGCGTCACTCAGCTTAGCTCCGAGCATGCAAAAAGCGATATGTGTAAACATGAAAGGGAAAAAATTGGTTGGACAAAGTTTAAATCAATTGCTTACAAAGTGAGCAGCCAGAAGAGCTTGAAAAAGTTGAAGGAGGCCTAACTGCCTGACTCATAAATGTACGTACATACGTAAAACACTTTTTGAGAACTGAAGAACTCTTCAAGTGTGATCTTCCTTTAGGCAATGTAGTATAATGTTTCTACATCATCACGTTACTACAACAGAAAAATAGTGACCATGTTATGTACAAGCAATTAATAGTATAATATCAATATGTAAGGCAGTAAGCCATCAAAACACATCATCAAACATCGTCATCCAGAGAGAGAGTGGAATGTCCAGTGAATCGAGTGAGTACGTAAATCTGCTATCAAAAATGTATGTACTGCAAATGCTCATTTTTATTATTTCAATTCATATACGTTTACTCATCAAAGAAGGGCATCAAGAAAAAATTGTTCTTTTGTATTGATATGTATACTACTTTTCTTTGGGCTCTCATCTCATAACCATTATCATCATCCGCTGAAATGAGTCTTGGTGAAACAGATAACTTTATATGTTTGGGAGCCTGTCTGTCATCTTCCATGAGAATTATGATGATGAGAATGATGACTATAATTGTCGCGATGATAATTGATATTCATCATTGCAAAATCTCTAACATGTTCCAACAACTCCATATACGGCCCTTGAAACATTGACTCCACTTGCCTATTACTTGCTCGAAGCAGCATGGATGGACATGGACACCCTTTTTGACATGACATGATTTTATTTTTATTTTTATGTCATTCATTTTCCTATTTAGGGGCTTTTTATATCGTTCCATGATCAAATGGATGAATGCAATAAGTTTGTTCATGAAACTGAAATAACAATCATCATCATAATATAATATTTATATGTTGAAGAAAGATGGAACAAATAAAAACATTATTATCATCTCTAACCCCATTGTGTCTATAGGTTATCATAACTTGTTATTACCTACGCACAATACAATGGCATCTATTATGGACGGATGGGTGAGCGAGAAGCCCCATAAAAAGTACAATTGAATGAAATTACATTTTTGCGATTTTACTCCTTTTATGTGCACATAACATTTGGGAGCACTAAAATCCAGTCCACCAAACACATGTGGATATAGCTCTATAGATATGGGTGGATATTATTGGTGTGTTGTTTTTATGAGCCCAAAATTAATAGAAAATGACATGTGTTATGAAAGGAGAGGTTGAAATTTTCATACAATCACTTCAAATGCATCCTGACACTCCAGAATTTTCGGATAGATACTAAAAGGCAAATTGTTCAATTGCATTTTACACGCTCGCGTGAATACACAAGTGAAGGAGCGATATTGGATATTTCATTGGAGGAGAACAGAGGGCGAGTAAACAAGTTAAACTAAAGTTTTTAATGCTAACCGCAGCAATGACTGGGTATACACATAATTTCACAGTTCAGTGCTCATCTCCCATGTCACTTCTTTTGTTGAGACGAATGGAAGATGAAAGATTTTGAGGCAGGGACGCGGACGTGTGCAGAGTTTTTCTTGTGCATCATGATTCATTCAAATTAAATCGTAAATCAAAGGACAAATTCAGAATTTATTATACAACTCACATCCCATTATAGACGAAACAAGATAACTCGAAATATGCATTTAGTTTGCAAGCACGCTCACTTAAGGTTATCTTCCTTTTATTGTTTGAGCATAAAATTTGTTATGTATTTGAGTGCAAATATTTGCACTTTGCATAGAGTTGCGTGAGTAAGTAAGTAGTTGAAGTTTTGTGGATGAATTGCAAATGAGTTTAAACACACACTCCGTCCATTTTCGAGTTTGTCCTTTTTTCGCATTGTAGTCGTGTGATGACTAAAGAGATCTGGTGTGCTGAACGAGACATAAAGTATGTAATTAATCCTGTTGGTGCTGTGCTAATGAGGTCTAATTAAGCTTGTGAGCAGTTTACAACTCAATTGGTTGGTGGTGGTAATATATGTTGTATGATGGAAACACAAATCATTGTAGGCAACTGCATGTGAAGTTTTTAAACGGCTAAATGCTAAATTGGAAGAGCTCACTGATCTGTTGATGGTATGTGAAGTCAAAAAGTGACAGCCTTTTAAACAGTGTTATTTTAACACTGCAAACTGCAATCATACATAATGTCAATACAAGCCATAGATGTAACTCAGCTTGAATTCCTTTTTGTTTTTGAATGTGAAATACATTTGAATGGGTCACATGAAAGGATCCAAATATAAAGTTTTGAAAAGAGACATGGGACTGGAGAAATCAAATAATATGGTACGTTGTTTCAGCATTACATATCAGCCAATCTGAAATATTTAATGCATAATAATAATGTAATCTGTATATAGATTCATATTAACTTTAATATTTATGCAGTAATTTTCTTGTATCTGTCAAATATTTGTAGATTCTTTGAAAATGATTCCATCAGAGCGAGATTTTTAAGTTTAGAGAAATCCCAACCTATATACGTTGAAGTTTCTGAAGAGCAAAACGTAAAGGCTCGAGTCTCGAGATTTCTTGAGGGAAAACGGTGAGCAGGCTGGACTGGAGTTCTTTTTTAACGCGACAACAGTTCGTAAGTACTTTAATTATGCTACTCTATTTATGCATAAAATGTGTAATTGCTGGTGAACTGAGTTTCGCATTTATAAATTCTAGCCGCCTGTTAATACTTATATTTTTGCTGTTGTTCCCTGTTTAGAATTCAGGAGTATCCTTGAGATGACAAAAGAAAGATGACATATTATGCCGCTTGTGAAAGCACGAATGAAGTACGAGGAGTTCAGGTACTTTCAATTATTAGAAAAACCACAATCTTTCGTTTTTGTTTTTCAATTGAGGTGACGATCAACATTACGATAATTTTTATTTGTTTAATTAGCAGGTACTTTAGGTATATTCGGGAGATCATTCATCATTGTGGACAAGTTTTTCATTGTTAAAACAAATTAGCATTGTTAACATTTAAATTCAAACGGTTACTTTCAGATTTAGTTATGTTAGAAAATTGTGTAGAGTTCGTATCATCTGCATTGAGTTGGTTAGTCTTTAAGTCGTATTAGTATCTACAATAAAAAAATATATTATTTATGAGTTGCATAGGTTAATTCGTTCAACTTTTTGGTTTGTTAGCTTCCTTTCAACTTACATTCTTGGGAAGTGGTAAGGAGCATAGTCAGCTTGGCATAAGGTGCCACGGGATCTGTAGAAAGCCGGTCCAATCGTATTTAGTCTTGGTCTTCGCTCTGAAGTGTTCTGGCGAACAGTCTCCAAGAGTCTCCAAGCATACTCCGAGTTTGTCGTTGGAGGGACACAATATCTAGTTTCAGGAAGGCCAGAATCCCACCGGGTGCGTAGATACCGGACATATCCACCACCTTCCTTTGCAAGGCCTAGCATAAGAGAAAGCAGAAAGAGAGAAAGAATCATGCAGCCACACATTAATAAACAATCCTTTAGACACGGTCTTACGCTACTTCTACTTTGTGTACCTTCAAACAAGATCCCTTTGACCTCGTCTGGTGGAGTGCGCATGGGGATTGTGGGATCTTGAACACACTCATCACAAATGTCCGGACCTACTCTCACCACAAAAAGATCAGAACCAGGTTTCTGAGGTGGTGGGGGTGTAGCCTTGCAATAGCGAAAGTATTCATCTTTGGAATCCATTAACTTCCGGAGAAGCCTGTTGAAATAGATTACGGTAATAATATATGTCAAGCTCTATTGTTTTTGTTGTAAAAGTTTGAGTTATACTTACAAATCTTTATCTTGACAAATCTCTTGAATCCTTCCCTGAATCGGTCCCAATGCCAGTTGCCAAACATCATTCTTATTTGCGCGAATCCAGTTTTCCTTTGCTGAGAGTTCTCTTTCGATGGACTCTTTACCCAGGTTGGATGAGACACAATCGAACATCACCGGACGTGGCATGATTAATGTCGACTGAGAGAGTCAAAGGCGGCTACAAAATACTTTGGTGGGGATCAAATTTCAAAAAAAAAAGTTGTACAAAATTACGGAAAGGAAGGAACGAGATCGAGCCGTCAATACTGCTTCAACACAACTTTCACCACCAACTTGCTCCTCTTGACTGATGAAATTAGGGACTTTCAATGCGGCTATTTATATAATGCTCCTCTTCAATCAAACCCAAAAACTTGCTCTCGTTTTCCATTCATTCATCTATCCTTTTCATCCTCTCAAGTACAAGGCCAACAAAATGCCTCATTCAGTTTCTGTCCTTTATTCGCAGTGGGAACAATAATTTTGCAGAGGCTCACTATGGAAATGAAAATTAACTTTTTGTGCACGCATAATGGCCACGGCAGATACGGCTATTGATTTTCTACTTTCTCCATGCCCAAGTGCCACTTTTACTGCAATCGTCATTGTTAACTTTTTTTCCTACCAAGGCCAAGTTTGAACTTGAGTCCTAGGGAGAATCGTTCGAATGAGGAATATCCCTGATTTTGTGTGTAGAAAAGACACGATGCTTTCAGCTCGCCATCATGTGCTACGAAATTGATTAAATGGAATATAAATGTGGTATAAGCATCTTCTAACAATGCATGTACGATGCAGCATAGCACTAAAATGACACAATGTAGCTTTGCATTCAGTCAGTTTACTTATGTCATGTAACGGTCGAAAATACAGATATGTTGAATAAACAAACTATAAAATTGCAGGTTTGGGGAAAGTTTCTTCTAAAAGGATTATTGTTAAATGCATGCATGCTTTCTGAACATCATTCATTGGATAATAACAATGTAATTACGCTTGTTAACAAAAGTTCTAGCACTCGCATTTGGTCGGCGTTTGTCATAACTTTTACTGTGGCACCGAACGATATTGCATTTTGGTAATATGTTTTTCCGTGCCCGTCTCGCATAGATATCTGTACGTGCATGTATGCATAAAATATTAATGCCGTATTGATTGTAGTATGCAAAACAATGTATAGCTTTTTATTTTATACTGTCTTCGAAATTTTTATGGCTGAGCTGAGAATTTCCTTCTGGACCTACATGGTGTGCAATTTAAATTAATTTTTAATTTATAAACTGATGGCGTTAAACTTTCTAAGGAGTTCTAAACTTGGAAGCATGGTAGTTTTGTTCTGTTATACTAGAACCTATTTCTTTCCAAATGTCAATCTACGTATTCAAAAAATGCTGATAGAGAATCAGTATTAATTTTCTCTAGATTTCATTGAGATGAAATTCATTTTGGTGCATTTCTTATAAACATTGAAGTTTAGAGGTTTAAAGTTTGATTTGCATTTACACAACGCTTTAACAGCACATAAAATGGCTAAGAAATTCTCTTCTCAATTAATAAACAATTATTGTCAGTCTTTGTATTCTTTTAAAAAAAACAGTTTGGGTTTTACATCCGTCTCGCTGACGCGCATTCGGATTATAAAATGTTTGTGAGTGCAATGAAACGATTGCGCCATACTAATATGTACATAATGTGGTGTCTACACGCAAGTACCCATTTCCCACTCTCTGTTGTTAACCACCCGTCTTTTTTAAAAAAACCTTCTCAACAATTCATTTTTTGCTCCCGGTCAGTTGCTTTTAGCTCCTGGCTAAAATGTGTAATTCTCTCGAGTAAAAATATACAAAAGTAAAGCATCATCATCCACAGTATCAAAACACCGGTCGAAAAGAAACAAGACCAGATACACCGACGGAACATTCATCCGATCCACCCAGCTACCTAATAACTCACCATGTACACAGCAAACATATATCCAACATCAAAAGAAGACAACTTAAGAAGGCAAATGGCCAGAGAGAGAGAGAGAGAGAGAGAGAGAGAGAGAGTAAAGTGATTTGCAGAAAAATAATAACAAAAAAGAGCTTTAGACAAAAAGATAACTTGAGAGAGAAAACACTCCATCCATCGTAACTCACCGCACCACCACCTTGATCGAATAAAGTACCTGGTTCATATATTAATCTACATGCATGAATAAAATTGTGTGTACCGAAATGAAATGCATTCAATTTTTACTAACATTTATTGTACCAATGTTCCCTCTCTCCGTAATTTATCTCTTGAGTCAGCTTGCCTCCTTCGTCTCACTCTCTGTGTGTAAAAAAACCTTTTTGCAAGTTGTTTCGTCGTCGTGTTCTTCTTCTCTTCTTTAGTCGGAGATAATCCTTTCTACCAGAGTGCCAGTGGCTGAGGCATAAAAATGCAACACAATATATAAAATGCCCTCATCTTGTCTACTCTTGTATACATCCACGTCCGTATAAACTTCACATTTATTTTCACGGGGAATGAAAGACTGCAATGGAAACTACGTGGTATAGGAACTGGGAGCAATCAACCAAAAAGAGAGAAGTACATAAACACCAGATGAATATCATTCACTCACACACACACAGTTGAGTGTGTAGTTGTAAATAAGAGAAGAAAAAAAGTTGGCTAAACGAAACCACAACAAGTACCCAACAAGACATGACACCTGATACGATAAGTACATGAGGAGAAAACGTATCGTGCAATTCCTCAAAGGTAGTGGTAGTGGATTTTAGCGGCTTTAGCACATGTAATTCCATTTCATGCTTTGAATCATCATCAGCATCATCATCATCCTGATCATAATAATAACATGATCCACATATGTATCCTTAAAGATAAATCCTCTCTCAATTCAACTCAAGTGCATATATACATATAACCGCTTACACTGTTGCTTTTGCTTACACAGATTGCCAACTCTTTTTGATGTATCAGTGGTCATGTAAAATTACCTGTTATTGCAACATTTTGTTTGACTTGTCATATTTTACTACTAGCACACACCTTATTGTGTATGCTTATAATATTATGTATATTCATTGCATCTATATTCAGCATCGTGTCTCTTTGATGATGATGATGATGAATGGATTACGCTTTTAGTTAAAGGGCCGAGTATGATTTTAGCCACTTGCACTGCTTACGTCTGTGAGAAATACAGACGCACGAAATGAAATCTGTATTTTTCCTATTTACTCTTCCACAAAGAGCCCAAACCAAAACAAGGCAATTATCATAATAATTTCATCCTCACACAAGTACTTACCTATCTATCCTCTCTGACGGAATGGAAGCAATTTTGGATAGGAAGCTACAAAAACATGAAATGAACGCATGAAACATAATATAATGCTTGGCTGTTATCAGACGAATCAGAACAGAGTTTAGTATTGATTTTCTGTGCCTCTCACAAAGTGCACCCGCATAGTTAGGCTCATCTGTCAAAACGATTGTCGACTTTGCAGGAAGGGAAGCTCACAAGTACGAACGAACACACCACAAACAAGTCGAACTACATGGTGCACTCCAACTCCAAACAGCCAGGAGCTTTATTAGAATGGCAGCATATGCGAAGCTAAAAAGGAAATGAATCCGATGGGCTTTGCCTCTGCCAGTTTTGCGAAGCGAGGTGACCTTAGCCTTCACTTCATGCAGCTTCGCTTTTATGTTGTGTTCGGTACAAAAGTGCATATATCTATATGAATACAATGTGCGATGGTGTTGGATTTTTTTTATCCAACTGCAATGAGCATTTTAGCAGACTACATAGCACCAGAACCAGCGTCAGAGGAGATTGGTCGTCAAGACCAAGTCCAAAAAAGAAATTTATTTCGTGTATAACACAATCGGACAGGGAAGAGAGGGAACCACATAACACAACAGTAACAAGGAGGATGGGAAAACAAAATGAAGCAACGAAAATTCCCAGTCTGTCCTTCATAATATATAATAATTCTTTTGGTATTTTCCCAAGACAAAAATATTATCCAAATATAATGCAAAATGCACTCACCACTTGGCTATTACTGCGAATTGTGTGCACGTACATTAATGTACATCTATATATCGCATCACATAGGAGCACGAGCATGGACTCAATTGCCATTCTTTCTTACTTCTCATCTCACAGAGGGCAAAGCACAGCAGAGGCTTTTTAATAGTGCACATACACCACACAAACTAAAGCCAGTCAACTCAAGTGATCCAAGAAAAAAACGCAAAGAAAAACTAAATGGTTAATATTGCAGGTTGTTGGTATAGGTGTGTATGCGCATTCAGCTCCGAATGTCTCATACATTTTATTTTTATCGCATAAATACATACAAATGGTGCATATTGTTGGTACATTATGCACATTTTAAGACTTGTATTCGACCAATGTTGTTGCAATATCATGATGATGATCATGATGATATTGTAGGTATGTTTGTAACCTTTACATAATTTCTTTGGAGTTTAGTTGAGGAGCTGACGTTGCTGAGTGCAGTAGGAGCGCTGGTGGTTTGGTAGTAGCAAAATAGTAATCATGACCATCATCATCACCATCATTATGCATAAAAGCTTCACAGCTTGGAGTGGAGATGCTGTTCTACTGCATTTTTTATGGTGACGGTGGCCCATCCAATCGCAGCTTGCACTTGCTGCTTCATTTCAGAGATGAGTTAGGTTGCATGACAGAGGAGACACTAGGAAAATGTTGAAAGGACAGAGCATTTTATTACGAAATAGAAAAATTGCGAAAAAAATTATTAGACATTCTCCCAGAATATGACATCCTTGATCCTTGTCACCGATCTCGTATTTCTGGCTATTGCAGTAGTGATAACGTTAATGTGGATCATCATAATCATGTATTTATCAGTAATATGAAATTACACCCCACACAGCATGCCGTCTTTCTGCTTCAAGAAAAAGAGGACTTAATCAGGATGTCTCAAGTTGCCCTCTGCCATTTTAATTTACAAGTGATTTTTTCTTGTTTACTGGCTACGGTACTCCAACACCAACAGAGAGAGAAGAACGAGTTGAGTTTCATTTGAGGAGAAGTGATTATCCCGTAATCTATCCCGTCTGTCGTTACCTTTACGTGTACACACGATAATATGGGGTTGTATGCAATTTTTTTTGTTTTGAGATGATTTATTATTTGTCCAACTTTTTTGTAACCTGATGTTATATACTATGGTTGGAGTTGTTGGTGTTGGCCTGATCTGACTTTATTTGCGGTAAACTATGCCATCGCCATGTAGAAAAACACATTCTTTGTTAACTTCACAAGACTTGACTTGACTTGACACAAGAACCAATTCGTTACGTAGGTATATCACTATGAATATAATATTCAATAGGTTTTGACTTGAGCTGAGCTCATGTGTTTCTGATGAATTTCTGGTGGTGGCAAGTACCATGGAATTGCTAATCAACACCCCAGATTTATTTTGTAAGGAGGACAAAGGACTACGCAGGTCCATATTATTATACATGAGAGAGAAGAGGCATGTCATGTCGTTCCTTGTCCAACAAAACACCAATAACACCCTCTCAACTGCATATGCTCTCGAATAAATTAATGAGAAAAAGTGCAAATGTGCAATTTATTATTTACCCAAGCCTCCTGCTAAACACCAAATCATCACACATTACTCTTTTGCGCCAAAAAGAATTGTGCAGGAGCAGTTGGTTGTATAATAAATGCAGAATTATAAGCGACTGATTTTATGTCTTATCGATGTTATTCAAATGGAGATAAGAATGGGTTTTTTTTGAGACCGTCTGTGTTTGTCTTAAATCTGGGAAACGGTCATATTTCCACAAGAATGAATTAAAATCAGCATGCACCATATATTACTCCCAACAAAACTATTATACTCGTGGCTGGTGAGCAATTTATCGTGTAATGTCAACAAACAAGCGCTTGCAAAAAGGCACAAGGCATCAAAGGAAGAAGAAGCAGAGAGGAGTCTGAATTAATAGCATCATGAAGCAAAACAAAGCTCGTCGTTTGTATCCTCATCATTCATGAAAAACGGGATGTGAGCTTTTTTGTTGGGATATCTACATATATGTGCACATAACTATTATTTATAATAATGAAATGTACTTGAGCCATATTGTACGAGCACTGCCAGCAGCCGTTTTGTTTAAAGTAATAAATATTATTAACAGTTGTTTCTTTCCTTTTGCCATCTCCCTTTGGTATTATAATATACTTGCGAATTATCATTTTAAAAGTATGAATTTGCAGCTCCTCATTTGAGTACTTCCTGTCTCACATAAACAACACCAATATCCATCATAATCTTATGGCCTGAACTGAACCGCTCGCTAACTTGTTTTCTTATTACTGAGTCGATGAATTGACAAAAAATTAGTTGCGCTACAAAACTGTCATGTTCTGCTTCTAGTTTGCAAGAAAAATTATTGTATAGAAAACAAATTAGTTCAATCTCCAGAGCTCCTTTTCGGTCCCTCGGCTCGCTAATATTAGTATTCTACTTTGGAGCCTATCTTCTCTCCATCACGTTTCGATATGATTATCATATTTTGCTAGTTCGGTATGGATAATAATATGGATTTATATTCCCGAAATGAAGGCAGCAAACAAAGTTGCGAGAGAAAAGAGGATAGGAGGACACTCAAGTTTTTACAACGCAATTGAGCGCCTCTTGAAAGTCAACCAAGGGACACAGGAAGACGAAGAAGCGTAGATAGAATAGAATGCGAGTGAACGATGTTGTACATGCCGCACCACAACTCATTTCCTTGCATTTTCTACCACGCAAACTTGCAGTGTAGATAACTACATTTGTACGTATGAATTTGGTAAAAAGAAGTTGGTGTAAAGATTGTTGTAGATCATGTAAACTGTAATGCACCTAATCCCACTATAATACCCTCGAGAATCTAAAGAAAGAAAGCTGGTTGTTTAGTTTTTGTGCTGTAGTTACAGGAGTACATGTGATTTGGGTTTGCTTTTCAATGTTTCCACGTTAGTCTGATGGATAATATTATGGTATCTTGTGCCTAGAGTGCTTGAGTGTGTGAATGTACGAGACAACTTATGGTTGTCTACTGACATCCCAACACTTGGTTTTTTTTCTTGTAGGAAAGCAAAAGCTTCAATAAATTAGTTGTTGCGGTGGGTCCGACATAACTCTCTCCATAACACAATCACGTTGCTTGACTCACTCAGCGAGCCATTTCCATACGACACAAGTCAAAAAGAAACGGATGGATGGATAGATAATATATTGATGATGATGAGGATAAAAAAATGTACAAAATATGTGTGTAATGTTATGTTGCCAGAGTCAGACCAAACCAGCATGTTGTACTTGTAAGTTTATTCCGTCTTTTCACCCAACTCTCGGTCTCGGCGAGCTAGTTGCATGTTTCACTTTTTTCTGTTTGGTTGGGAGACAGCCGTCTTCTTCTCCTTTTTTCAAAAGAAGTCAGCTTGTGTCGGTATTTTTATTTGGTTGGACGTTATGCATGTTTATGCTTAGTTCGTGTCTTAATCCGGTACATCACGTTAGGTTGGTGGAGCTATGTACTTTTAGGTCATTTTAGGTCGCGTACCACGACCGTTCACCAGATGAACCAACAACCTACCTCATATATAAGCTGTAACGTGTATAAAATGTCTGCGTTTTGTGTTGTGACGAGGACTAAACTGCAGTAGTGCGGAAGAAAATTCATCCATCTAGCCTTCCGCCTTGTCTTACTCATACTCATACATACAGCACGCTTCACTGTACATTCACTTCCTGCGTGGTTGTGATGTGGACTACATAAAATGAATGGGTACATGAAACACATGAAGTAATGGAGTGCCTACTTTACTTTCAATCTTGAAGAGATCAAATCGCTTTTACCATTTATCTTGGATAATTAGTTAGTTTCCAGCTACAAACTTTCCTATTTCCTTCTTATCATCTTGGGTTTACACCCGAAAGCGGAAGGGGGCCGACTAAGCAAAAGAAGAAGAAGAAAAAGGAGGAGGGGCAATAAAATAAAATATATTTCAATTTCCATGAAAAGGCAACTTGAGATTTGTGCGAAATGTGACTCATCGCGACTTTTTCGAGGAGGACGATAGAAACAAAAATGGATTAGAACTGTTTAGAAAGACTACAACACAAAAAGCCAAAGCAGACATGGGAGAAAGAGGACAAGTTATATTGTGAAGCAAGGGCTTCAACCTTATTTCCTGCTGCGGTAATGTTTCTTTTACTTTGCTCTGGTGAGGAAGGATGCTTATGAGATGTTATGTAATGGGTTATGTTAGATTGGTGGATAATCTTCTCACATATAATATTACCCTGGTGCATGCTGCTGCGTCATATTGCACTTTACAGAGTGCATATCACCAGTATTCCCTATAATCATTATGATCATTACCAGTGCAACTATCATTTTTGACTTGTCTCTATCTTCTCCTGAGTTTACTTTTGCTCCCAGCCAAAGACAGGCATGAGGAGAGAAAAAAATGCCAATATCATTACTACTTTTCTACTTCTTCCTCAGTTTCTGCTCCTTCTCAGCTTACACTCTTCTTGACTAGAGTATAAAAGGAAGAGAGAGAAAATTGTAACGTTTCTCATTTTCCCATAAGAAGACTTTATAGAGTTTCAATTGCGCATTGACTTTTCTCGTGGTGCTGCACCAGCTCTGTCGTTTTCATGTCGACTTGACTTGAGCACAGAGAAAATTTCTCTGCTGCTGGAATCTCCTGGAACTATTATTTTTTCTACTACTATTGAGTCCATATGCACAAATTCACAATTGGGAGGCTAATGTTTGGAAAATTGTAGGGGCATTGCATTTAGAACGTTCGTCTTATTCTGTAGGCAGGTTGGTTGGATTGGAACGTAAGCCAAAGCCAACACTGCATGACACGGCTCCCTTTTTATACGTTCCAGAGAGAGTTTTAAGCTGAGAACGACGGGAGATATGTTTTGTATCTCGCCTTAAGACTACTTGCTACCTACACCTAGGCCAACCTACAAAAGTGTTAGGCAATAAGCGTCCTCTCATTCTCTTCTCTTTTTTTCGCGATCTGCTTTTTAGACGCAGAAAAACTTTTTTGTTCCATGCAAGCCAATACCTACCTAAACGTTGAGTAGGATAGATCTACCATGGTATTTTAGCAGACTCACATTGTGTGAGTGAAGCAGCAAAGGCAGATGTGTGAGCTGAAAATACATGAAGAAGCATGAAACGTGGACGTGGACATGGATAGATCGCTGTCCTCCGTCTTTTGCAATATATAAAAGAACCATGTACACCATACCCAGTTTGCCTATACTCTCAGCGCATTTTCGCCCAAGCCAATGGATTTGGAAAGAATGGCACGTTGCATGAGTCAGCCAGCCAAAGTGTATCTGTGGAAATTTGTATGGAATGGACTCAGAAGCGAGAGCCAGACCAGACCAGAGCTAACCCAAGGCTACGTTAGGTAACTAAAACATGTACGTAGTAGAGCACACACATTTACATCAAGCTCAGATACGTTCTTCGTCTTGGTCTGCTGGTTTGGTTTGGTTTCTAGCTGCGCTGCTCTGCTCTCCAAAAAAACAAGCATGGAAAGGAATAGCTATGAGCTGGATAGATACAAAGATACATACATATTATGATTCATCCATGCACCAGCTCAAAGAGAGATATAATATATAGATTTCATAGGCCCGTACACATCCTGTTTTTCTTAAGGTCGCTTTTCTGGAATGAATATTTATATGAACAGCCAAAGCGTCTCTGCTGCTCCTCTCCCACATGTATTCCAAGAGCGAAACGAAGAATAGCATGGTTAGTTGGAGTATAAACTCTCAAACGCAGTCTTCTGTTTTTTTTGCTAGCGAGCTTGAAAGAACAACCCTTTTTCCTGCCACCAGCAACCAGCCAGCCATCCTACACGCTGCAAAATTGTGTGTAATGTTATGTTATGCATACACATCTATGATAATACCATGCATTTTACGTATTTTACTTTGCAAGCTTTTGCTCCTTCATCATCATCAACTCCACCACCACTTCTTTTCCGTGCTTTTGTGTTGTTCCCTGGTTTGGTTTGGTTAGCTATATATGTTTACGTGTGTGTGTGTGTTTCAAGATGAGAGAAAAACACATATTTATGCCTAAAAAACTTGGTCTATCTCTCCGTCTTCTCTCTCCTGCCTGTTATTGTTGCTAATGATGAGCCAAAAGGAATAAAATATACGTACAATGTAATACACCAGGCTAAAATGCATCTTTTATATTTTCCCTTCTCTTCTCACACTCTGTCGTCTTCCACTTGCTCTCTTCTTCACCAGTAAAAAGTTGACTGTGTGAGGAGACGGAGGGAGTATATAAGCGAGTCCACAAAAATATTTTTTTTGCTAGCCCAGCAACTTTACATTTGAAGAAGAGATGAAGTCAGAAGATTGAATACATGACTCTCCGTATTTTAAACGTGGCGTTCGTTCCTTGTTGTCTATTGAATATTACATATTTACGTTGTACGTGTGCGTCTCTCTCTCTCACCGAGAGTGGCAAAAAGGAAGGAAAAGAAAGGACAGCTCTTCTTAAGCTGGGTTGTAATGTGATGTGAGAAATGTTACTACGAAGAAACTAAGGAACAATTCTTGTTCAACACACAATCCGAAAGAGATAGACATACGCTGAGCTCTCTCAGCTCTCACACTTTATTGCGTATATAATATTACCAGTGTGATCACATCATTGTACAATTTGAGCACATCATCATCCTTATTCCTTCCTCTGAGTTCTGAGCCACACAAAATACATAGCGACAGCAATATACAATGCTTGCCTGGCTACAGAATGAAGAAAAAAACAGCAACCAGCAAAACGTAAAATACGGTGGAGACTCCTGCTCCAGAGTTTTGGGAGAACAAGTATAGTTTTCTGGGTATCCTATCTTTCTATCTCACCAGTTGTCGTACCTCTTTTCAACCAACAACATATACTCCAACTTGTGTGTGTTTTTTCCCTCTGTATTTTATGTGTATACAAACAATCTCTTTGGAAGTCTACTCTTTTTTCTTTGCAAATTGAAATTTTAAGAAAAAGAGAGGGAACCCAAGATCGTAAATCTATTTAACAATAATTATTTTTATGATGTTGTTACACTACTCACTCCCAGTTTATGGTTGGTGTGTGTAATTTAAATGGAAGCAGTAATAATAATAATAATTGAACTGATTTCAGAGCGTGATACACATGATTATCAATATAAATGTTGAGTACAACTTTTTTATCTTGGGAGTACGTGCACAACAATAAAATATATTGATGGGGAACAAGATATTTGAGTGAAAATAATATTCATTTCTCCCTTTTGCGGAATAAAGTTTGGCGAGGAGGAAAAAAAAGTGAATTTTAGTTGATTGCATTTTGTGCGTTGTTGTGTTCTGCGGCTACGTTTACTTTGGATGGTGCAATGCGATGTGGTAGCTGGTGAAATAAAGTTTACGAAAAGAGTGCTTTCATTGTGAGAATATAAAAAAAAAGTTTTTTTGGTGTGCTATGTTTGTTGTGTGGGGATGCATATGAAATGAAAGCATGTTATGATATATTATACAATGTAAATAACAACATACTTCCTGTTTGTTTACACAAAACAAAAAGTTGAGAACCGAATAAACCAGATATATTTATTGTTTAAAATTTGTAAAGACAGTTTGGAGAGATGAGAAGTGAACAGTAAAAAGTGTTTGTTGAAACCAAACACAAATGCAAACTCCCAAAAAAACAAATGTTTTTGATAAATGATACAATAAACTTGAAGACATCTCAGAAATGAAACAATCAGATCAATCAATCATCCCTGTTTGTTGACAAATAATATTTATAAAGGAAATTACAAGGGCAATCATCATCCCCCCGTGTAAATAACACGCTTGGATTGGAAACCTGATTAAAATGACATTGTAAGTGCTTGTTGTTCCGTGTATATATATTTATGGTTCAATAAAGTCAAAATAAATTGCTTTATGATATTATGGTATTGCGGTATGAAAGAGATCGTTTGCACCTCTGCTTTCTCTTTAAAAAAAGGAGTATGAATATAAAATCTAAATTGGTTTATGCTTCAAAGCTTGTTTACGACTGGAATGGAGAACAAAAAGCCTTCAATTTTTGAAGGAGTCTTTAAAGTTTTCAACAAAGAATGCCATGTGTGTGTGCAAGAAATGCAAGTGGAATGCATGTTTGTGTTAAAATGATGAAATGAAAAGGTGAACAATTCGAGGTTCTAGCGAAGCTTGCTTTCAATTTTATAACGTTCTAAATATTCAATTTATTGGAAGAACAACTCAAGTAACCTGAAGAAAATTTAAAATATTTGCCTCTATAAATAAAACAATATTGTCGTTAAAGTTTCCAAAGAGGCGTAAGTAGTATTAGAATCTTGCATAAAATTGAGAAAATATTCGGCATGTTTCCAAAGTCGTATCGTGCGACGCAAGTTAGCGCATAATCAAATTTTCCTTTGTGTATAAACCGCATCCATACAAATTCATCCATCATCATTGGTTTTAAGGCTCATTAAGCACTGCTTTTATAGCTGGTTGTGTCACGTCGTGGCGCAAGTGAGTGCCACTATTATCTCTGCCTGCACATGGAGTATGACTCCATGCCTTCAGAGATGGTTTGATGTGTGTTATGCAAAAAGTTGTGTATGCATGCACAATTCGTTTTCTGTTTACTGAGTACACAGTCGTCTCTAAGTAGTCATCTTTTCCTTGCCGGGATTAATTAATGAATTAAAGGATTACATAAAGTTGGAGATTACTTGCGAACCAAGGAAAACGACGACCTCGAATGATATCGGAAAATGTCAAACTCGGTTCATGGTTATCCATTCAATTGGACCCATATTAAGAGGGAATGAATAAGATGAAAATAAAAAATTATCTATTTGATGCACCACTCGATCTGCTCTAATTTTACTCAGTAAATCATTGAAACGTTACTCAAAAATGAGTGACAAGTATTGCTGTTTCTTGCATTTGCATCGATTCAGTTGATTTGATATACGTGTTCCCATTATATGACGCAATTGACACACTTGTAAAATTTAATTACATTATCAAGTTGCTGAATGCAAAATCAGAATAAGTAACATTTGTTTCTAACCACGTGACAGAATAAAACCAGACAAACAACCAAACAAGGCATGTTTGATGTCTGATACAGGAGCTTTAACATTCCAAATCTCTACAAACGTTTCAAACTTTTGAGGTGTACATAACTTGTCGTCTGATGCGACATGGAATCATGGAATAGCAAGTTACAAAGAAAGAATTTCTTTGATCTTCTGTCATGTAACGTGTACCGTTTCCGCCCATGTTTTGTATACCCTGATATTCTGCTGTTGGCCTAGGTTGCAAAGAATATATAATCAGCACTACTACTTTACTGTTTTTGTCTTGATCTCAGGAATCATCATAAATTATAAGCACACTAAAACATCATCGTTTACCATCATATCCTAGACAGAAGCGATCTACCCGCAATAAGAAATAATTTTAAGGAAGCATACTTTATTATCGACGTTGATTTGAGAAAAATTCAAAACTGACTGATAAAGGAGGAATAAATAAACCATGGAATTGGAATGGAGCAAGAACAGTGGCAGCCATGTTTGTTAAAATCTTGGAATGTCTCTCTCTTATTCTCAACAAAACGCTTCCATGATCATGTGACAACCAGGCGAGAGGGTCGGAGAAACGTTTGGCAAAATCGTTTGATGATGAATCATACCCCTTTTTGTGTTATACTACGCAACACATCTTTTGCAAATAGCAACATGCATCAATTGACAATGCTTGTGAGAAAGCGTTTCGAGCTGAGAAAAGCAAAAAAAGATTTCCTCTCTTACTCACACAGATGTTCAATCTGTAGATAAAAAATATTGTTGCTCCTGCGTTTAAGAATAAAGTGACTCACAACAGAAGCTGATAATAACCGACGAAGGGAGTGAGGAAAAAATAAACGACATGTTGCGTATTAGCAGCACACAATCACAATCAGCTCGAAAGGCTCATCTCTTTCTCTCACTCAGATTTTCCATCGTATTGTGTTGTCGTAATCGTTCGTAAATCATCTGAAAGAGGATGATAATGGGCAAGAAAAAAAAGTTTGCAAAAAGAAAGTTTCTTTTATTGGAAACAGTTTGACTCTTTCTCGCTCTCCTCCTCAGAGCCAACGCCACAAATTAACTCTTAGAACGGAAACATTAACATGTACCTATATACTCGACGAAAAACATCAAATGAACATTTGCTTCTGAGCCGACATCCATCCTCACGAACAACATGGAACATGGTTGGTGGCTCTGGTTTGGTTTGGTAGCCAAATAACCACTTCTTCTAATTCAATTCTTTTTAAGAGGAAAACTTTTTTCGAAGACGCATTTGAGGAATCTAAATTTAGTTATAAGTTGAGCTGGAAACCTGTTTCTAGCTTGTTTTTCCATCGTCTTCGCCTACCCACTCAAGTTTCCTGGCGAAGGAGCAAGAAAAGAAAATGCTTCTTAAGGAGAACATATGAAGAAGAAGTACCTACCAAAACCTATAATGCCTCTCCTCACTTACTTTTATCTGTTCTCCAGAAACCTCCTCCAGAAAAACCATGCTAAACCAACACAAATTGAATATATCATATAATAACAACATATAAAATGAATGGAATAGAGCAAGAGTGGGTGCTTCGTGCTTCTTCATTTTGCATGTGAGTGGTCGGCCCTTTACGGCCTACAAATGAAATCACTTACTGACTACTAATCTCCCTCATTTGTGGGTTTTGTTTTCCTCCTTCGTCTGATATGTATACCTGATAATGAGGAGAAAAATGTGTGGCATCAATATATATAGTTTTCAATTCACATACTACGCGGACACGGTTGTTCCAACATGTGTGTTTTAATCTTGCACGAATACCAAAAAGCAATGTTGCTAAATGACTACTTGGCAATGGAGGAACATCGAACAGGAGCATCCTTAGAAATGATAGAGGGCCAGACCAACACCAACCAACCATAGCATGTGGATGTTGTGTGAACGCAAACAAAAATGTATGGGTGATTTGAGGGCTGAAATAGATGCGTAGTAATAAGGCTTCATTGCATTACACTCGCCTGCTTCAATTTCAGTGCCTCAAAGCACATTATTATTGACGTTATCTATTCTGCCAAGTAAGGGGTTAGGCATTGACTTGGCCCAACAAACTAAACCACAGAAGAAGAAAAAACTTAAGCAGATACAAATATAAACATGCTGCATTGGACTTGGAGTGGAGATGGAGAGCCATGCTAGTATTATATATCCCAACTGGTGGCGGTAGCACTAGCATTCTTTCCCAAGTAAATTGTTTGGAAACACAGGATGTTCACAAGAGCAATAATTCCAGATCGAGACAATTTAAAGCAATTGTACACCTTCCGCAGACAAACTGGCTGACAGGGAATATAATGTAAAAGTGGTGCTGAGCCACTGCTTAAAAAAAGAGGTTGAAGTGAGCTTAAGTACATAAAATAGAGAGAATTGTATAAGGAGACCTGCTGCCTGCCTCTGTCTCTTTTTTCGTCTTTAAATCCTGTCTCTTGTCTCGCAAAGGAAGTTGCTCCTGACACTATCACATATACAATTGGCTCGTCTCTCTCTCACTCGCTTCGTTTTGGAGCTTCCTCCAATATGTCCGTGAAGCTTCGTATTATTATACTTTTGGCCGTGTGTATAAATTTCGTTTTTCTTACGATAAACGGTTTGTTATAAAACATATATACAATTTATCGATTTTGTGGAAAATAAGAGAAACAAGTTGTTTTTTTTTCAAAGGAAGGATGTGTGGGCAATCAATGTATTATATTATGTATAGTAGAAGCTTAGCTAGTACTTTTTTTATTTACTTAATAACTCTCTCAAAAAATAGGCTGATATGTGTCCGTAGGCGAAAACATTTTTTGTAAAATAAATGTCATAACTATTTCTGGCCGCCTGAAATACTTAGACTATGCTCGGCCATACTGCTCGTTTCCCTAATATCAATAATAATCATATACGCTTTTATGTGTTGTCCGGAGGTTTATTACGCACGTCATACCAAACGACCGATTTAATGATTTCGGTTGAACCGAAGACTGGAAATGCCTGTCAGTTGAGACAGGGGTCCGGACTGGAACATGGAAAATGTTTATTTAAATCCGTATGAAACTAGTTTTCCATTGTAGATTACTATTTTGTTGGACGAACTTTCTTTCTATTTACTTGCTTGTCTGTCTTTAAAGTCACAAAAGTGGCCAAAAGGTCACAAACTAATTATATGGTGGCGGCCAGCGGCTAAATTACTCTTTAATTTACCCTTAAACTGTTTTAATTTTCGGTGTTTAACGCAAAATCCCATGTTTTGGAAGGTGCAATGGGGGTCTCGCTTTTTAATTAGGAGCTTAATTATGAGTCATTAAAAACTACAACCAAATTTCAATTGCGTACCCTATAAATTACCTGAAAATTAGTTTCATTTGCCGTATGTCATGTCGTGGAACGGTTCAATAATTGTTATCGTGCATCTTTCCATACATTTAACATATTATTATTGGTTTCCGCTGCTTCCAGATGCTCCTGTTTGTACAAATGTCATGAAACTTGAGCTCGTGCAAGGGGAACAAAGGAATAAAATGTTTATGTCAATAAATGTGAAAAGTACGTAATTCGTTTATAACACGTTTCAAAAAAAGTATGACTAATGCATGCCGTGAGAGGTGTTGTTGTCAGTGAAGTTTGAACTTTCATGATTCAAACTATCAAGATCCTACGAGCTTTTATGCGATGAAAATTGAAAGAACGTAATTTATTTGCATAGTCTATTATTCAGTTCATGTGCGTTTTGTTGGGGAAGAATTTATTGTAAAGTCTTTCTTATAAAACTGTTGCTAACAAGATGATAAAGAGCAGATTGGCAAATGTGGTCTTGCATAAATACATAGGATATTTGTTGTTGTTATGATTTGGATATTTCCCATCCGTAGTATCGAACACCACTTTAATATTCTAGACAAGCGTGATGTCTGTTATGTCTGAAAAAGCTTATTACACATAATTCTCCGTTGGTCTGTCTCTTCTACTTGCAAAACTTTCATGTGATATGTTTATTTGCCTGATGAAATGAACGCGGCTCAATCGCTCTTTCTTGGAATAATTCACTTGACTCGACGCACAAGGAACAATTGTGATGAAAACAAGTTTTGATGAAACTCATGTGGATTTCATTTTATATGGGTTTGCCTGAAATAGTGTGAGCTAGAGAAGAAATGATTGCGAAATGCAGGAAATTGATATCGCTTCTTCGTTCCTAATAACCTGGAAATTTACAATATATTACTGAACATTTCATTAAGTGTATTGTACCATAAGTATAGTAGTAAATCGGCAACCTGTTTTTATTCAAAATCTGATTGTTTATCCTCTGATACTCACTAACCCCATTCGTGTCAACATTCATTGATTTTTAAAAACAAAATCGTGTACTCGCTGTATTCACAATGCAGATACCTGGTTTTGTGTAATCATAATACATTGAAAAAGTATTGCCATAACGGCGTTTAATTATGCAAAAACAATTTGGTAAACTGTTTTCAAATTATATGCAGATCTTGGGAACAGTAGTATAGATAATGTACATGCCAAACAAGACTAGACATACTTTATTTCATTTATACATTGTCAGCAATTAATAATGCATCAATAATACATGGACAAAATAAGTTTGATTGCTACATTTGCTACATATTAGTGATGATTCTGCAAGTTGAGTTAAGCTCAGTTCCTGTAGCTTATAGCGTTTTTTCCTTTGTAATTAGATAGGCACATCCCATGTAATACAGTTAGTAAATTGAGCTTGAAATCCTCGTAATCAATGCATTGAGTCATGAGATTAAATGGGCTGAATTACAACCGAGTCGCCCATGCAATTACAGAGAAGATTCCGTTGAGACTAATATTAGCGTAGTTGATAATGCAAGATATTGTGGCTGTGGAATTCTGGATCAATGAGTCGAGTCACGTGCTTTCACCATTGGCTTTTACTCTCATTGCAATTTCACTATCAACTTACCAGCCCCAAAGTGAACTGCACTGCTTTCACTTTTGCAGTTGAGTGCTTTTTAGGAAATCGTTAATTCAAAATCACTTGTGTAAACCACAGTCTGCTAATAAGTTTAGCTTTAACCAGCACATTTTCACAATGAGTACAGAACATTTCTTCTTCTCATATTATGCACAATCTGGAATGTGGATCATCCATCTAAACTTCAGCAGTTTAGCAAACACCCATGAAAATCGTGCATTATAAAGATTCCAATGTTGAATAGTATGTCTGGGAATCATTGAAGCCCATATCATTATCACCGTATCATATCCCTATATTTTCCAGAACGATTTTTGCGTGAGTGCACATGTGTGTCACATTTTATCCCACGACTGCACATACGTAAGTAAGGTAGCAAAAATTTAGCGTCAACTTTGCCCACATCATCATATTATCATCATATACCTATTTTCCGAGCTTTTCCGTCAACCTTGTGGTTTCACTGCTATGATAATCCCTTTAAGCACTCTCGCTCCCAGTGTCGAAAAAAGGATTTAAGGTTTACTTTTGTGTGAACTCAATCCAACGCTTACACTCCAACCTCAAACAACATAACACACCTCGTGAGTCTAGAAACGCATGGATGACTCAACGGGATTTTCCATCATTTCATCCTCGTGGAAAGGCACACAAGAAGAAAGGAGAGAGTCAAGGGGCTGTGAAAAGATGATAGGAAACCAAGTTGTTTGTAGATATTCACACACATGAGAGACATTTACCATAAAATCTGAACTACAATCACATTCATCTCAAGTACAACATGCCAAATATTCAATGTTGGTTGAGATGCCCATTTGAAGTTTGGGTTTTGCTAACTTTAAAAAATTCTTCTTTTTTTCACAGATATCCGTCTCTTTCTGAACACTAAAGACATTCCTCTATCTATCTGCCGATTACACCGTCATCTTGCCGGAAAATTACTACCGGAACAGTATTTTAATACAATTTTTAAAAAAATTCCCTGGGGCAATCTGAATCTGACTTCTTTAGCAGCATAAATGAACCTCCAACGAGTCACTCGTACTCAACAACAACAGCATCTTCTCAACATTCACTTCCACAACAAATCACAATATCCAATTCATCGAGCTCCAGCCTCAATTTCTCCAGAAAGTTGTAGTATTTTTGGAATCATCAGCATTCTCAGCCAGCAGCAGCGGAAATGTAAGCACCAAGTGTTTGTGGGCTCGCAGCAAGAATTCCAATCACCAATCATATTCCAAGGAAATGAGTGAAATCGAACGGAAAGCAGGATTACTAGATGACATAACGACTACGACAGCAACTGTTGCAGCAGTCATTTCTTCCGCTTTGGAAACAGCCGCCGCAACTGACGAGGACGGCAGCCTCCAACAACAACAACAACAATCCTCACCTTCTTCGAGCCAAGACGAAAAAATTGTTGGGAATAATAATAACAATAGCAAACTACTTAGTTTGGGAGCAGAGCAGAAGGAGGACGTTGAAGCAACAACTACTACTACTAATGCTCTAGATTATTTGGGACGGAGAAAGAGTACGGACAGATCAGTCACGCTAATGATCATATATTGATGAAAGATGTTGGGGAAGTGTAGGAGTAAGTCGACGAACTCGACATTTCTCACCACATCATACCACCCTCAAAAGAGATTTGAGCATCCTGGGTGGAGTCCAGGAGGAGGAGCAAAGATAAGTGATCATATCACCACAAACTCAGGAAACAATGCAGATGGAATCCATGTCCGTGATACAGCACAGATTTAGTTTTTTTTTTTCAATGGCAGAAACGCGGTGTATATAATGTGTAGATAAATAACCGATAGTGTGAGAGCAGAGATGGCAGACTTATTCGTGATAAATCAGACAATCGATGCAGATATTCTCTTTTTAAAGTCATTGCGGAAAAGTCAACTGATGAATATGAGTGTGATCAAGACAAGACGATCAAACGATAGATCACCGATTCAGACCTCCAGACAGACAGCTATCAGGATCCGGGCGCCGTGTTTTCAAGCCCTCCAGTAAGATAATTGAGCTCCCAGAGAAATCATCCAGATTACATGATCATTCACACCATCACCACGGTCATCATCATCATCACCACCATCTCCATCATTACAGAAGCAAAGAATCAAAAATCCCTGTGGGAATCGCCGTAGCTTGGCAGCGTCTTGTCACGAGCACCTCAACAAATCCCACTGCAGCCTCAGTCATGACCACAAAAGCGGAAAGTGGTGGTTCAGGCTCGGGTTGCTTGCCATCACCATCATCATCACACATCAAGACATAAGAGTGTCGTCATGAATAATTCTAATTCTCACCAAAACAAACAACAGGCGGTGGAAACTTTGAGTGTAAAACATCCTTCCAGACCATCCTCAGCTTCTCCACTTTCCAGCAAAACAAAAAGTGGCAGCAGCAGCAGCAACACATAATCATCATCACCATAATCACTCTTCCTCTATCTCGTCCTCCACCTCCAACAACAACAGCAATAATCCAATCTATGCTAACCGGAATAATTCTGGTGATAATAACAACACATCTTCGTCTTCTTCAGCTGGTGGGAGTAGTAGTAATCCGAGTGCTAATAAAAATGGGTATGGTGAAAGCAGTGATATTAGTGTTGGTTCTAGTGTAAATAGCGGCAACAACATTATTGGTAGACCGTTGAGTGCTTGCGGTGAGCCGAGTGGTGGTGGGGGCATTGTCCCATTTTGCCCCAGTGCAGCTAGTCCTCTCAGTCGACCTTTGCCTTCGTCATCGGTTCCCCCCAACTTGGGATTCCCGACTGCGTCATCCTATCAGTATCCGCATCGTGGCCCTTACATAGATTATCCTTATGGAATAGCTGGGAATAGTGGAAGTGGAGGCTTTGCAATGCCGTCCTCTCCACATCATCATCATCATCACCACCAACAACATCTTGTGGGGAATGGTCATTTTTGGGGTCTTGAGAATCCGTCTGTGCCTCTTTTGTCTCCAGGTAAGAAAAGGAGTTTCGAATAATTGCATGACTATATTATTTCCCTTGTACAACTCAGTTAATTGCATGTGGAGCGCAACGTCAAACGTGGTGAAAAATGAAAATCCAATAAGGAAGTGAAAGTCTAAAAGCTAGCCTTAAACTCCCGTCATCAATCAGTCAGTCATGCAACACAAATGAAAAGGAAAGTAGATCATACCTAATGATATATACGAGGTTAAGTACTCAAATGACCGGAATGCCTTTTTTTGGGCAGTAAAACTCCAGCTGCTGGATTGGTTTCTTGGTTGCATGTACGCATCTAGTTAAAAACATATAGGAAGGAGCTTACCTGCTGCTCATATATTTATTTACTTGGAGTTTTATTAACTTACAATAATAGGAAGAAATTGTACACTTCAGGAAAAAAGTCTGGTTACTGGGCTGAGCTGAGGAATATTAAAGAAAAATGATAGCTTTTTAGCCAGCCAAGCGGGTTGGATGTATTAGGTGGCTTAAGTGAAATAGAAGGAGCCAAAAAAGGCGTAAAAGTTTTATAATGGGTCGACTGGTTGACATGCCTTACATCCATGTAACGTGTAATATTGTGTGATGTTGGTTCACATGCGAGAGTATTTATTGATGACTTGTCATTCCTTGTTATGTTGTTATAATGTTTTTGCTAACTTTACCACCACCAATGTGACTGTTTGGAAGGAATGCATACAATCTAAACACTACATCAGAAAACAGAACAAAAGCAACAGCAGCAATAACAACAACGTCGCTGGTGGTGGCGGTGGATAGTAGTCTTTCCAAAGTCTAAAAGTGTGTGCAGCCACAAAAAAAAACACGGGCAATGAATGAAGCAATGAACTATAGCACACTATTCCATATATTATGAACTAAAAAACTGACTTTTTTTGTTGTTGTTTTGCTCTTGTATGAGGGGATAGTAGGCATTGTAAAACTCTATTATTGTTGTTTTCGTCAAGAGCTTATAGGCATCAACTCGCTCGTTCTATCTCTGGAAAGTATGTCATGCAAGCATGCTAGTCAAAGCCACCTATACACCGGCCAACTCAAACTGAGCTAAAAACTAACAAAAGAGTACATTACGCTACAAAACGCTATTTTCGGTCAGTCTGTTCTACATTCCCACAATAATATATCATCGTCAGCGAGAGCGCTCTAGGTAGATGTAGATTGCATGATGGAAATGTGGAATAGAAAGCAAAGCCAAATTCTTTCGATGCGTAGGTTGTATATACTTGTGAGCATTGCATATGATGATGACTGGACAAATTTAAAAACAAAACAATCATCATAAATTGAGCATTCTGAATGAAATTATCACAACTCAGTTAGCGCTCACTGACCTATCGAGAAGAAATATAATAATTAAATTATTTTAGATTAAAAATTGTCGTTGAACTCCACCATAATTATTATTATCCATTTGTCAGGCATGCCCAGTCCTGGAGCTTCGGAGTATTTGCAACTATCTATGCAGCAACAGATGCAGCTTCATCAGCAGCATTTGCTTGCGACAACTAGACAAAGTAGCCTTCCGTTATCATCATCATCACCGTACAATCCTTACCTTCCATTTTTGTACCCTCATCATCAAGACCCATCTTTGGCAGCAAAGAGCCCTTACTATGACCACTTTTTCCACCAAAATGAATTGATTCGCCATCATCAACAGCAACAACAGCACCAACAAAGTCAACTTTTACTTAGCCAGCATCAACAACAGCAGCAGCATGAAGCGTTCCAACACCACCAGCAACAACAACAGCAGCTTCAACATCATTCTCATCAAACAGACACAGGGAATAGCAACAACAGTGGGATCACAAACAGTGTTAATAGCTCTAATAATAATGGAAGCAGCGGGAGAACTAGCAGCACTAATAATAGTAACGTCAGCGTCAGCAACGTTGGCGGCTTTGACTTGTTAGCTAACAACGGTAGCCAGCACCATCGAGCCATTCCGATGCAGGTGGCTAGCAGCAGGACGAGCATTCCACTATTGTCTCCATCACCAACCGGAGGGCTCCGAACCTCCACTCCGACATCAACCCTCGTCATCATCATCATCATCAACACAGCAGCAGCCACAACAACCGCAACGATCGTCACAAGCTGTAATACCTCCACAACTCCACATCAGGATCACAGCAGCAGTCAGTCAGCATCTGCATCCTGGCCAGCAGCATCACCATCCACCGGTGTGGAGCTGAGCAGTTCATATTCATCCTCATATTCTTCAGCCTCCTCTCCATCACCATCATTTCTTTTGCTTCATCACCAACAACAACATCCTCATCTATTCACCTCGAGTTCCGCTGCTCTCAGCCCAAAGAGCTTGACGTCATCCACCCCCTCACCGGTCACTGTCCATGACTTCAACTCTGGGCTCAATGTCGTGATTGGGAACAGTAATGGAAACAGTGGCAGCAGCAGCGGAAACAACAATCTGAGCAGTGCAATGTTGACAGCGAGAAAGTGTGCTACACCTAGTCCAATCTCATTAACACCAAGAGGGCTTCTCTCACCCTTTGGATCTCCATTTAGTCCGTCTCCTGTTCCCACGCATCCTGGGAATAATAACAACAATAATAACAAAGATCTTGTTTGGAAAGAGGATGCGGCTAAAATTAAACCCATTCCGACTAAAGCCCACGCAGGAGGAAGTGTTGATGAGCTCCGGACTATGATAGCTAATGGGCACGGTGCCACAATGGAGAAAGGGGGAGGCTCGTTGACCACTACTCCTACCTCTTCGCCATCCCTCAAAAGAAAACAAATCAATGTGCCCACTCCTCTCTCATCACCAAGTCAAAAACATGACTTCAAAAGACTGGAAAGTTTGATCGAGAGGAGAGACAGTGAAAGCATTAGTCCACTTGTTTTAATCCCACAACACTCTCCCGCATCCACGACGTCCTCCATTGGCGACAAGGCTATGACTATTATAGACGAGCATAATATCTCCGTTTCTTCCAGTATTAACCATCCAGATGTTGGTGAAAGGGAGTCGCATCACCATCATCATCTTCATGATGGTGATGATGATGATGACGACGAGCACGATGTTGATATGCATGTGGAAAGGAAAATAATTCCAGCTTTCCATGTGAAACTCGAAAAAGAACCAGAAGAGAACGGGGCTGAGCGCCGGACAAGTAACACAATGAGATTAGACTTGCACATACCCAAAGTGACTGGAATCGGTGGTGGTGGTGGTAGTAGTGGTGCGGGTGCAGCATTGACACTGCAACTGCAATCAGCATGGTTCTAGCATCCAGTGCATTTAAACCTACTGAAACTTCTTCATGTGGGAGTAGCAATAGCCCCAACAAAAATAGAAGGAGCTCTGAGGACGCTTTCAAGGTCAATTCTAATCATCCAACAGAATCCCTCCATGATGACACGAAGCCAGTAGCAGTCAAACCAGAGAAAGCAGCTGGAGAAAGTCCGGAATTTTCTGCTGAAAAAATCGTGGTGAAAGGAGAAAGCTCCGTTCACGATGATGATGATAAATCAATCAGTTCCTGTGATGTTAAATTCCATAGTGGGGAAACTATTCCTCTGGAGAAAGTTGATGATGTTGGAAAAAATCAACATGGCGGCGGTGGTGATCTTATTATTATTCCTGCCGCCTCTGTTTCCTCATCCGGTGATGATAATGAAATTGAGCGAAATAATGTACCTGAATCAACCTTACCTTTTAATGATAATTACGGTAAAGATAGTAGTACTAGTTTTAAGGAAAAATCATCCAATGAGGATAACAGTGATGAGCAGCATCAAAATCATCATCATCATCAGGTGCAATCACAAAATCACACAGTGAAAGATGTGAGCTTTACATCCGGCTATTCTTCAGCCCACGACACGTCTCTTCCATTGGCTGAAGACGTTGTTGACTCCAATCCCTTGGAACCATTGACAAGTAGTAGCAGTAGTCAAGTGACTCCGAAAAGTGTCAAAAGTGGGAAGGAAAAGAAAAAATCCCAGGCCAAAGATAAAGGTATCAAAATCACTCCAAAGACTAAGCCTCCATCACTTCCCATTAAATACAAGAAGACAAGTTGCAGCAAACCCAAACCAGAAAAGAAGGAGAAAAAGTCAAGTAAGCGGACGGAATCCAAAACGACATCAGAATTTGAAATCAAGAAGGAGAAAAAGGGAAAGGCTGCTTCAAACCGGAATAAGGTTGACAAGGAGTTGGTAAAAAGTAAAAGCCCCAAAAAGACAGTCAAAGACAAGGTCGGTGAATCATCATCATCATCAAACAAGCCTTGTGAGGAGACCTTGATCGTCTGGAACAGCCAGACAGAAAATAAAAAGAAAGGGAAGAAAAATAAAGACAAACCGGTTAGCTCGACTCGCCTTGAACTTGAAAAAGTTGTTGGTGAAAGCATTACTCCCACGCCGACTGATAAAAATGCAAAAAAGAACAAAAAGAGTGATAAGGCTCAGATTGGAATGTCACTTCTTTCCAATCAGAAAGACCAGAGCACACGCAGGAAGAAGAAAGTTCCCTCTGATAAGACTGCAATTTCCAGTGATAAAAATAATCCCGTGAAGAAGCCAAAGAAAGAGCGCAAAGTAAAAGATGGGGTGAAAATTAAAAAGCCCACTAAAAAATCCAACCAACGGATGGAAATGGAGGCGAGGAGAAAGTCAATAGAAGATCCTAATTGGCCAATAGTTGTGAACCACAATAGTATGACCAATAACCCTTATCAGTTTGTTAGCACTGATAACAACTCTAGCCCTCAGTTTATTCAGACTGCAACAGTGACCAGTAAACTTGGAGCAAGCAGTGGTGATATTAACACTAGTTTTAGTTGTATCAATAGCAGTATTGGAGTAGCTCCACAGCAAGAAAGGACGACAATGCATTACCAAACCTTGCAACCCGAAAGTGTTGACCAGAACCAAGCCAGTAGCCTTATCAATACTACTACTACTAATCCTTGTATGATAACTCAGCCGCAGCAACAACAGCAACCGGTGGCTCTCATTCTTCATCCAAACTATCAAACTTCTTCATCTCAAGTTACTCCATCTTCCGTTTCTTGTCAGTCTCAGCAGGTGACCTTCCTTATCGCATCTCCAACAACACCTCTTGCTTCCCCCAATTCTTCCACTGTGGTTTCTGATAATACCCTCAGAATTCCTGCGTATATCCCAAGGGCATCATCATCTTCTGGGAACAATGCGGGATTTGGACAATCCAACTTTTCTTTGGCTGATGAGCTGGGTGGTGAAAGTTATGGTGGACCGGCAACCCTCACATTGCATCGGGATGTTGATTCAATTCAGCAACAATCCTATAACATACAACCCCCCGCGATTACTATTCAATACCATCATTCGGCACCTGCAACTCCAGCAGGAGCTCTCGAATGTCAGTCACCGCCGTATGGCATAAAACCAGAAGAAAATCACTTGAACCTCCTTGCCACAGTTGCCCAAGAGTTTGGAAGCAGGGAAGATCTTGGCAAGCGTCTTTCCATTGATGGCAGTTGCAACAATAGCATAATTGGTGAAAGTCCACCAATGTCCCCACAAAAATCTCCATATTCCATTGTACAGTACCACAATCATTTGCACCCAATAAATAGTAATACCACCAACTCCACAGCCACCACGGCCAGCATGATCTCACCATGTTCAACTACGGGAACAGGGAATGTAGGCGTGAAATTGGATACTAATCGGGGAAGCGGAAGTGGCGGTGATGTTGAGCATCCTGTCATTAACAATAATTCAAGTGGGCTTTCACTCAATGAAGGTGGTAATAATGGAGATGGCGTGGTTCAAAAGGTGGTTCAGTCTAAGCCTGAAAAGCAGCCTCCAAGAGCCAAGTCGCCAAAGAAGCCCAAAGTGGAGAAGACTGCAAACAGTATTACAAAGCCGAAAGCGGGGAAGAAACAAAAGCGCTCCGTTTCTGACTCTGCTTCCTACTCTCCACCTGTTGTACTCTTGAAAATACCCCAGGTTGCGACTAAACAACGCATCTCTTCCATCCAAAAGGATAAGGCTAGAAAGCAATCTAAACAGACAAAGGCTGCTACTGCTGCTGTAAACACAAAAGCAGCTCCCAATACAGACAACAACAGCAAAAGTCGAGAGAAAGACAAAAACATGGTTGTTGTGAAAGGGGAGAAGAATAAGAAGAGGAGCAAAAAGGACAACTTATCGTCAAAGCCCTTCACAAAGGAGGAGGAGAAATTAGGGAAATTAAAGATGAAATCTGTTGGAAAGTCGGAGAAGAGGGAGAAAGTACCAAAGAACAAATTGGAGAAGGGAATCCCTTCATCATCAAAGAGTACGCTGGTTACAAAACCTCTTTTATCTCCGCTAAAGCTTCAAATGCCAACAACTACCAGTGATCATATTACATTCACAGGAACGACAACAACAACAGCATCATCGACAAGCCCTGTAAAAGAGAAAGCTGGCAAATCCCCAGGTGCGTCTACCTGTTTTTACAATCCTCCTGAGAGGATTTCAGCATTTGCTAAACAAGCCATTGCTCGAAGGGATTCCACATCCACAAGCCCCACAAAGCAACCACTTAGTTCTGGAAGCGGTGGTGGTAGCTCCAGTAATGAATCCGCTTTCAAAAACTCCATGTTCTTTCCCAACCCAACAAAAACAACAACAACAATTCAATCTGAACAACAAAGTCAGCAGCAGCTCGTCGTTTCTAACACCAGCAGCCTACAAATGCCTCAACTTACACCAGCAGTTGAAGTTCCCCAGACACCAGTGAAACCTGCAAGTTTGTCCGTGCCAAAAGTTCAAATCAAGTTCCCAGCCCCAGTCGCCCCTTCATCCTCAATCTCTTCTTCAAGTTTGGAGCGTAATATTGTTGAACAGGATAAGAAAAAGACTGATATTTTGTTAGATAGATCTCCAACTAGCAGTTACGGTAACTCTACAACTCCTATTTCTAGCAGTACTTTTAATAATGGTAAGCACAATGGTCAAGTGAAGAATAAGGAAGAAAAGAAAAAGGAGAAGAAGGCCAAAAAGCCCCCAAAACCCTTAAAACTTTCACTGGTGAAAACAGTTGGAAATAATGATGATAATCAGTTGAGAAAAGGAAAAAAGAGAAAGCCTCGTCATTTATCAACTGATGGCGAGCTTCGTCCTAAAAAGAAGCAGAGGAAAAACAGAGTTGAGCGGAGCAAAAGCTTTCCCTCAGGTCAATTGGTTGACAACTCTCCCAGAGCAGCTCCCGCAATCACTATCACTCCATCATCTGCGACACCACATTCAGCTGCAGCAGCTACATCATGTCAGTTTTCATTGAGTGGTGGTGTGACAAGTTCCATTACCCCGCAATTCAGCCCGTTGACCCCTCCACTCACCGCAAAATCCTCAGTGGGTGAAGAGGACAGAGGAAAACATTCTTTTCCATCATCTGTTGCTTCTTCCACCACAGGCTCGTCGAGACATTCCTCTCCATCCAATTTGGAGAATGAGGGGGAAGTTGAGACAGAAAATGAAAATGAGAACGACTTTAGCAACTGGGTAGCGGATCCCATGTTTGCTGTCTCAGCTATTAAAATAACCGGTTCCAATCAGCCCTCCGATAACTCATCAACAGGAGGGGATGATTCATCCGTCAATCTCGATGTGGAGAGTGTTGGTGATGAGAGGCCGGCGAAGGGAAGGAAAAAGGGGAGTTGCAAGAGCAAGCCGCCGAAATTAACTCTTATGAGCGTTGTTAATAATAGCGAACAAGCAAATCTTAACATGGTGATCAGCAACACCCACCCTTCAGAGAACCAGAGGTTCCTCGAGGTAAAATCTCAGCTGAAAGCATTCGTCCATTTTAAGCCGAAGCAGTTGGTGTCAGCAGGGAAAAGTCAGAGTAGTCGTCATCATCATATCAAGCCGAGTCTCAAAGCGGAGCCGGTTGTGCGATCTCAAACAGAAGATGAGGATGATGATGAGGAAGACAGAGCTGAAAATGATGATGATAATGACGATGATTTCGAGCTAGATTTGGAAGTGGCCAATCTCACCACTCAAAATACCCCAAAATTGAGAAAGCCAAGTGCTAGTGGTGGTGGTGCTACAAGTGCAAGTGTGTGTAGCTCAAGTGGTGGAAAAGGGGACGGTGGTGATGATGCTAGTAGCTCCACAGAGGCAGCAGCAACAAGTTCCGCTTCAGCTGGAAAGAAACCAAGCATAAACCGTAACAGTCTGAGCTATTTGAGCAACAGCTCATCCAAACAGCATTCTCATCCTTCGACGAAGGAGATCATGACAAAAGTTTTCAGTAGGAAGATCTCACCCGAACTGAGACGGGAACGGGACAGCACCGGCGGAATGTGTGGCGGCTCTTCTTCTTCTTCCAAGGAAAAGAAACAAAAGCATTCGAGTAAAAAGTTGAGCAAATCTGCTTCCTCTGCCACACTCTATTCCCACCACGGGACGGAAATGGATGCGGATGATGAAGATAAAGAAGAGCTGCTAGATATTGAGGAGCAGCAGCATCCAGCTCCACTCAAGCAGGCCGCTACCGTTTCAATGAGTGCTGCTGCGGCTGCTGTCATTGTAAATAATACGGCAAATACATCTTCAATAGCATCAACATCTTCAGCAGTAGCCACTGTTACGTCAAATGTTTCACCACCCAAAAAATCACCAAAGAAAAGGTCGGCAAGGTCGTCCACAACAAGTAGTTCTGCAAGTTTTAGCACGGAAAAGGCACACAGCCGAAGTAGTAGTAGCCGGGGCAATCGCGGACAACTTTCTTTCTCCACTACGTCAACAGCTCATCAAAGTGAGGCATCCTCTCAATCGAAGCGAGATGATGAGACCTTGAGCCCAGGGAAAGTGGAGCTGGGCTCTGTATCTGAATTGGTGGATGAAATGCGCATTTTAACGGAGATCCAAGGTCTCTTCTACACAGGAAGGCTAAATGCCCTTCAACCTCCAGATGTGTATGGAGTCACGCTGGATAATGAACGGGGAGCTCCGCCTCATCTCATCTTTTCCGCTGAAGAAGTCCTTGAGGTAAGGTCACACTCATCAATAATAATTCTTAAAACTTTTGCTTCTACTTTGGCTGTTCTCGGAATGAGAGGAAATTGTAGACATTTTGAATCTGACAAATTGCTTGCTGCTCAACTTTTTCCTATTAATTTCAAATTAAAAACTGCTTTGAATGGATGAAGAAGCTATTTCGTTCCACTTTCTTGTGGAGAATAATAATAATAATAATATTTTGATTCTTTTCGTTGGAAAAGTGCTGGCAGGATATGACCTTGTCTTCTTTATGTTTATTTTATGTCTTGCTATTTCAAAGTGTATAGGCAGTTTGCTTGTGTTATCTCTGCAAATTGAATTGAATACCAAACTGTCTGAACTGAAGGATACACGTGTGTCTCTTTTGAGGATAACTTAATAAAATGACAGCCAAGGTCAGACTTTTGTGCTTTATCCAGAAACTAAATGGCAAAGAGCTGAGCTTGACGTCTCACTCACCCAACGTCATATTTTCTAAAACAAAAAGTGTACATGGCTCATTTTACCATCTCTTGTTTCTAGCTCATCAGCCATTATATTTGTTCTGAAACAGACTCAATCCTTTTTACAAATCAGTTACCTTGAATCGTTGGAAATATTACGAAATGCGTATAACTTTTTCTGGAACTGGTAATGACGTGCTTTTGTAAGAATAATTAATTAGGTTATGAAAGACTCTTATCTAACAAACATTAGTCATTCCGCCTCTTCTCTGTAATATTTCATCACGTCCCCCGGAATTCGATATCAATCTGCCGTATTAATTAGCCATAAAAAATGAGCAAGTATAATAAGTTTGGCTGATCAAAGTCAAAATGTGTTTTGTTGATAAATATTTTTCATCTAAAATAAACCTATTTTGCTACCCATTTCCGTTACCATTTCTGAAAACCCCTTGTCACTGTCTGTTTGGCAGAGCAATAAACAACGTGACGATGTCCGCTTTCTGCTCCCCTGATTAGATTAGATATTAAATAAAAAAATATACTCCATACATATTTTTTATGCTGGTTCTTGTCCTTATCCGGAATATATATCACATCTCATAATTTCAGTTGCAGACATGGAACAAGTACTTGAATAAAAGTAATGACATCTGCATAAGACATAAAAAGAGGAGTAGAGAGGTTCCTCCTCTCTTTCTCGTGCCGTGCAAAGGCAAAAGTCAAGTGGTAGTTTAGTCAGCTGCATAATATTGATACAAAAAATCAGCAAAATATAAAAAGCTCCTTCTCTACAGTATCTTTCTGTAGCTGCGACGTTTTTTCCAGCAGTTTGAGCATGTGAGAGAGGAGCCGCATAAAAATTCACGTTAAATCAGAAAAACGGAATATGTGTTGTGCTCCTCATTTACTATCGAGATCCAGGCATTCAGTTGGATGCTAGTTTGTACGTGTTTTCTGGGAAGAAATTGATATACACAAAACGCATTTGAGCCGCTCTCCCTTGCTATTTCATCACATTCAACATCACATTCGAGATAGATCGTTTATGAAGTGGTTGTGTGCTGACTAGCTGACTTGTAACATAATTTAGGAGAAGAAGGATCGTTCTGCTTGTGCCTCTCAGGGCCAACCACTTTCCATTGAGTTGAAGAGCAGACAGAGGAAAATGAAACTGTGATAGCTATTAAAATATATACTTTTTATGCATTGCATGCGCTCACTCACTCTCGGTTGAACAAACCATGTGTGTTGTCTGTTGTGTGCCTTCTGTTCCAGTGAGATTGCGATGGTAGTCAAAGAAAACCATCAAGGATGTATAGAATATCTTATTTTTACTGTGGTAGGCTATCTATACAGGAGAAGCTTATTGAATTAAGAATTACCATCATCATTTGAGACGCTTCCCTGCCTGCTTGCCTGTCCGTCTGTCATTCTTCTTCCATTTCCAGTGAAAAACTTCCTCCTTGTGTCTTTTTACCTGCCATTATCGCTTCTTCTATCATTCCTTTTTTGAGACTGGAATTATTCCGTACTTGTTCACAAGTACGTGGGGCACATGCATAAAAATTTGGAACATGGGTTTCTATCCTCCTAAGAACTCCGATGATAGATTTTCATAATGGAAAATGGCAATAAAGTATTATACATTTTTATGCTCAAATCTTTACAAAAATACTCACGTTGTAATAAAACAATCCTCACACGCACATCACATGCTCCTCTCCTTTAATTTACTTACATTTGGGCAGTCACTAGAGCTAATCCTCAATCCAAATCCACTGCTGGACTGGACAGCAGAATGAGTGAAACCTGTAATCAAATCGTAACAAACAACAAAGTAGTAAAACGGATTTATAATCCATGTAAAATGTAGCACACTCTTTTATGACGAGTTTTTAAGAAGTAGCAAGATTTTGATGCAGGAGCTCATTACAAATGCCGGTAACATAGGATAAGTGTCTGTCTCAGAAAATGATGCTTCCACCATCATAAAGTAATTGTATATCCGTTTAATTCTAAATACATGGTATGGCGAGAAATGCTGAGAGCGGAGCTTAGGAAAAGGAAAATTTGATGAGAATTTAAGTTTAAGCTTTTTTGTTACCTTTCCGTAGCGAAATGCAAATGTATGTAGGTATGTAAGTCTTTTGTTTTATGTGTGGAAAAACAGAAAGTGAGCAGGATAAATGGAGGTTTGAGGAGTTATGTAATGTAATATGCATGTAATAGGCTTTACTTTACACAACAGTTTTGTGAGAGGAATCCGGCTACTGCTTGAACCTGTTCCCACTATTTTTTTATCAGATTTTGAAAAAATAATATTGTATGATAGATCGGACTGATTTAGTAAACGTTGTATTTGAATTCCCCATAAATTTGAATTAGATATTATATAAACGTCAATATGATTACAGCCTTCATTATTATTATTATTGAGAATCAGAAAGATTTTTATTTGTCAAGTATTTTGGGTGACTTTTTCATTTTATTGACTTGCAAACTTGATTCGTTTTTGACTGTCTTGAATATTAAATCAAGGTACTTTTATCGATATCAATATAAATGATGCAGCCTTCTTATTTATGATTTTCCAACTCTGATTAATAGTTTTCGAAATGAAAACTAGCCACAATTTTTATAGTCTAGACGTCAAAGCAAACGGTGCATACTACACCTGGGCACGTTTATCAACATCAGAAAACGATTCTATATTATGATAAATGGAGCAATTTGATAGAGTTAAGCCGAGTGACTTCTCTCATGTGTGTCCCATCACGATTCCAGCAGGTAGCATCTCCAATCCTATCATTTTTGGTTACACGTGAGAGCTGAAAGCGCTTTGGGTGGCCGTGTGGCCACTAATGTATCAGTTGAGCATTGTTGACTTTTCACATGTTTAGTTGTTTATCTATATACTCCGTTCACACCGGTATTACTATATGAAAAAGTTGGTACAGAGTTGAGAAAGCTCCAAAACATTTTCCCAGGAGAAGACATTTTTTTGACAAGAAGGGATTGAATGAATGCCGAGTGAATTGGTAGTGTAATGGACTTTCTATCAAGAAAATTGTATAGTTGAAATGTTGTTTTCCCTTTTCTTATTATCTTGTCATACCACCGTAAAGTTCAATTTTATTCGGCTATCATCATCGTCACCACACCACCTTGAAAGAACAAGAGTTGTGCCCACTGAAGCCAAAAGAAGTTATACTCATTGTTGGGTTGAGTGGTTATATGCTTCTCCTGTCAAAATTTTGACTTTTTCATGAGACTTCTTGCGGTGAATTGTTTTGAGGAGTAAAAAACTAGGTAAATGTATTTCTCCCATGTAAAGTAAATGAATGGGAAGCGGCTCAATCCCGTCCTTTGAGAGCGTTATGTATGCTGAGTAATCAAAAGAACTAAGCTTTCGTTTGACTTCCCATTCGTCATTCAATACAGAAAATTGGTAGCTGGAAATGTATTCATTTGAAAAGGCTTTTGTCCCTTTAGCTTCTTGCTTGGTTGGGATAATAAAAAGGAAGTCTTGGATTCAGATTCACATAATCTTTCTCTGCGTATTCATCCAATTACTTCTGCTTTTGCCATTGATTTATACAACATGGTTGTAAGTTTTTAGCTGCTATTGTATCCTGCACATTTATCATTACACAATTTTTTTTGCATTATTTCCATTTTCCAGAAATGCTTACGAGAGAAAAAACCTCAAACACTCAGTTCTGGGCTTCGCATCTGTGCCTACTGGTCTCCACAATATAGTGGCCTGTATCCTGGCCGAGTTTCTTCGGATTTCACTCCCAAATTCGATCCCGATAAAGATCTCATACCTATCGAATTTGATGATGGAGATACAGGAATGATCAAGCTGAAGGAGATACGGCTCCTATCTACCAACCACCCAGTTCGAGGTAAGCATAATATGTATATCCATTCAAACGAAAAACAGATTCGAGACGAGACGACCTTGGATGTTATGTTGTGTTATGAGGAAGAGAAAGAATTGGAACACTTTCCCGTGTGTTCTTGAACATTCTCACACGTGAATCCAATTTAGCTTGTTTGTCTAAAGGAATCCTTACCTGTATTTGTATTGTAGAGTACGATCCGAATCCGTTGCTAACTCTGGAAAAGAAGCACAGAAAACGGAGACATTCCTCAGCAACCGGAACATCAGGCGGTTGTACAGGTGATCACGATGAGCCTGACTGTGGTGAGCCGTACTGTGCCAAAGTTGGAAAAATGGAAGAGGATGAAGATGAGGAAGAAGATGAGGATAGTGGTGCTGCTCCCACTGCTCACCATTCCTCATCCAAGATGCTCTACTGGACGTGGTCAGGCTTGGGCTACAAAAGGCCAAAATGTAAAAAGAGCAGAAACAAGGAGTTCTTTCATGGGATTCAACGTGGAAATGAAGCCATCAATGTTGGCGACGCAGCACTTTTCATTTCCACAGGGAATGAAAGACCTTTTATCGGTAAAGGAATAAATGAAAGAGTTTTATATTATATATACTGTTGGATGTTGTTTTGCCAAAGGGGAAACACGAAGCAATACATGATTGCAATCGTGGAGGAAATACATACAGGAGATTTTGAAAGAGGAGGAAGCTTTCCATTGTCTCTCAATTTGCTATGTATTTATACATCGTTTACTCTCTGATTTTTTTGTAGGACGCGTGGAAAGATTTTGGGAGCAAAAGGGAAAGAAAATGGTCAATGTCCGATGGTTTTATCACCCTGAAGAGGTCAAAGCTTCTGCAAAAAGGCTGAGTAATCTTAAGTATCCCGTAAGTTCATTAAACGATTTTAATTTCAACATAATTTCCTGCACTTTTGTAAATTATTGACATAAGCCGAGCTGACTCAATTTGAGTGAAAGTGAATTACATCCGTTGGCAAGTGGGGCAATGAGTGCTAATTCATTTCATAATTGTTTCTCACCCATCCAAATTATAATCTTGCTTCCAGGGTGCACTCTTTGAATCCCCTCATATTGACGAAAATGACGTCCAAACGATCGCGAAAAAATGTGATGTGCTCACCTTTGCCGAATTCAAAAAGCGTCTTTCTCCAGCCTCCGGAGGAAGTCCTCGACTTGCCAAACTCACCGCCAAGACCTCTACCAAACCAAGAGACATGTATTACGTTGCTGGATTTTATGATCCCTACACATACAACTTGACATTAAAGGATCTGAAATGAAATCGAAAGCTAATGCAAAAATTTAAATGAAGAAGGGCTACAAAATTATTATATTTACCTACTTGAAACTTTCAATATTTTTAAATATTTTAAAATTTACACGATACAAATGGGCCTAACTAATTAAAAGGCGTCATCATCAAATTTACAACTTTGAGTCTAGTTTTTGTTGTACCTTTTTAATAATTATTTACAATTTTTGAACTAATATCATCATCAGCAGCATCAAATATTATCAAAGTGTGAATAATTATTACTCTATATCAGTTTTTAATCCGTAGGTTACAAAAATATATTTACAAACAACTTATTTAAGTTATATAAATCTGATCATCATCAACGGAACAATAAAACAAAAAAATATTTGTATATTATACTTGCAACGTAGAGCATTTTGAAATATAGTCTGACTGGAACCTAGCATAAAATGGTAATTAACTTAATGTACTCGTGTGAAAATACTTTAAATATTCAAATAGAACAATACTTTTTTCAAGTAGTTAAATACATTACGAATGATATTCAGAGAGAGGTAACGTAAATTTACAATCAATATAGAATAGTATCCAATATGAAAATACGAGTGGCACGCTCGTATTTGTAAAATGTATCTCATGGTTTAAGATGAAATTATATGATCTTTGTTACAAAGAACTGGGACAACAGTATGCATTTTTTTGTTTCTTTCAAAAGTAGACTACTCATAATTTTATTGTATACCTTTTGTAAAAATCAGTATGATAGAGAGAATATTACTGTACATTTTTATTACATGTGTAGGATAAATGATTCAAATGATGATATTACTATTCCAATAATACGTACCATTTTTATTGTATAGGGAAAAAGTTTTTAATGATATGATGATATTGCGTTTCCCCCGTATGAATAGTTTTGTTTGAGAACTAATATTATGGAGGTATGTGTGTATAATATCATCTTGTATGAAATTATTGTGAAACGAGAGATGTACTTAACTTTGCACAGTATACCAAAAAACGTGTGGAATGAAAGATTCGCTCAAATGAGCCATGTGTCTGTGAAGATGAGCGAAACTTGTGTAAATATATTATATCAATTCACATCACTGGAAGAAGAGATGAGTCAGTAGAAAAATAAACTGAGTAGGTAAATAGTTGTTATACTGAAGAATAAATTACACAAAAAAACACAAGCATTTATGTAAGTACGCAGCTAGTTTTTAAAATGATAAATATTATTATTATTATAGAAATTTTATGATGATGATGTTGTTAAAATGATGGAAACATATATATTAGCTATATGCACATAAGTGAATTTTATGTAACAAAGAGAAATGAGAGAAATGGAGAAAATGTATTTTATCTGGTGACTATTATATATATTATAAGAAAATGGAGTAATCTTGAATAAAAATATCGTTTTGATGTCAATACATATAACGTGGATTCGTGTTTGCTTGCGTGGGGCAATTAGTAACCTGATATGTTTGATTTTGGTGGTGCTCAAATTTCTGACTGCAATCCGAATTATGAAATACTTGAGCAGATTGAATTTCTAAAAGTCTGGTATTTGAAAGAGAATTATAAAGAAATAATTGGATTGATATGGAATGTCATTTAAAACTTTATTTCTTTTTTAAAAAATCATCAGTCACATTCACATTTTAAAAACGTTTAGTTCATTAACATCTTTTTCAACCATGGGCTTAATTTTAGGATTTATACAATACACGCGCGCAGTCCTTTCCTTTCTGGACAAAGTTATACAATTACTGAAATACAGAATTGTTAGTCAGTTCATTAATAGAATTTGTTATAACATTATGAAAGAAAATTTAACAAAACAGCAAACCTTTTCCTATCTAGCACAACACAACAAGCAAAAGGATAATTGAACATGAGGCTGACATCGTATCAAAATACAAAGTTCTTGTTTTGAGTAGAAGTTATTCCACATTTTCTAATTATCAGAGAAGGTTGGAGTAAGAGTATTAACTTCTGTACAAGCATGTATACACATATTAGAATTACCTAGCATAATTAACAAAATAATCCTGCAGCAAACAGGGCTTCTTTAATCAAGTGGCGGAGCATAATTATTAATGTGTTATTAAAGTTGCTTTGGGGTAATTTGTGCACATGCCTCACCTGGAACAACCACCAATTAAATGTGTTCACAGATTAGTAAATTGGGACGCTAGTATAATAGTTAACAAGGGCATTGTGAAACACACCCGAAATAATATTACAAAATGTAGTTTTTCTCAGATTCGAGAATGGGATCGTTAATAGAAAGTAGTTGGGCCACTTACATATGGCTCAGAGACTGTAAATAGTAAATACTATGGTGGTTAAAACAACTCAGATCAGTTAGACTAAAACACGGGCGCTGGTAAATACAATAAAAGAGACTAAAAGACTAAATATTGTGGGTTGAATATAAATGGCACTTGAGTTAACTCGGGCTTCTTCCTCCGCTTGTCTTTGTCTCGCAACTAAGCAGTCTTGTGAGCATTGCTTCTCATCGCAAATGTCACAGAGTGTTGTTTTCGGAGGATCATAAAATTGCCTGAAAATATGAGAAAGAATAAATTAGTTAGCGGAAACGTCTGGATTCTTTGAAAAGTATAATAATAATTCAATTTAGTTTGCCCACGCAAATACCTTGCTCTTCTCGAGTTGTCATAATAGTCATACATTGTGACGTACGCGGAAGCCTGCTTCGCTACTGGATAAACTCTGTATGCTGACACGGTGGGACACACTTCCTGATTCTCCTTGAGTGACTCAAAGTATACAATCACCTTTGAATCAGCATCCGCCGTGTCAAATCTCTTGATCTGTCGGGAAAGAAAGCGTGATGAATAAAAATCAACATTTTGGATTTCTATAAAAGTGGATAAAATCATAGTTATGCATATTTTAGTGTACCTGTGGGTAATGCAAAAGATTCTGAAGCCTGTCAGTATTAACAGCATATCCGGTGGGGACATTCACTTCCATCACAGCCATGTTCGACTCGTTGTATCCTTTGATCAATTCTGTGCACACGGATAAATGAAGCTGGCTGGAAGTGGAGATTCTATCAACTTGCGGATCCAACCGGAAGGATGGCCAAGCTCCGACTACTTCCAGGTTGTAAGCCCATGAGAGCTGGGAAATTGCTACACCATAACCAGTCGCTTCAATGTTCACCCAACGTGTCGTCGATGGAAGCTATAAATGAATGAACTCTTTTTATAACTCATATTAAAGCAGATTATCACAATATGTATGGCATCAAAATAGTCAAACCTCAATTTCTTGCAGAACAATTGAATTTGCAGTGGTTATCTGGAAAGTGTTACTTCCACCTTCGTATGTGACTTCAATAGACATGTCAGTATTTGAGGATTGAGCCAAACGTCCCCATTTCGCTAGACCGGTGAGCCCAACAACTGTATCTTGGGTGGAAAGGAACCCACCCTCGGCATTTCTTTGGTTCAAAAGCCATCTCACGAGTGGAACAGAATCGCCTAGAAAAAAATTAGTTTGCCCAATTTGTAAAATGAGCTTCTAGCTTAAAATGTTACTGGCTTCTCAAAAATAATTAAAATATTAATACCAATCAGATTCCTCTTGGTGTAAGTCAACAATGCATACGCAGTAGCTTCAATGCCAATCGGCCTGGGATTCTCAGTCCAAGGATTTCTGTCGTCCATTCCAGACTTCTTTGGTTCCCAGTATTTCTTTTCCGTGTCATCTATTCATAAAGGTAGAAAGTTTCAAAATGTGCGATATAAAAAATCGATAACAAACTTTCCACAAAAATAACCTATGCAAATCTTACTCGAAATCTTTGCCAATCCTTCAAGAAGATTGAAGGCACCCTCTTTCAATGGATGGTCAGCCACTGTGAGAACATACGTGATCAAAGCAAGGGAGAAAGGATCTTCAACCCTATCCAAATCTCTTGTGATGTAGCTCAATGCGAGATTAATCGCCGTGGAGTATTTGGCATCTGTTTCAATGTCTGGATCATTGTTGGCTTCAATGAGGGCCAGAGCTACGTAAGCTGTGAGCGAAACTCCTTTACCAGACTGTCCTGGAAGATCTGTATCGTAAATCCTTCCCCTTTCTGGGAATCCTCCACTTACTTCTTGAATTGAAAGAAGGAACTTCAGAGATTCGTCAATAATTGCTATTTAAATCAAATATCACAAATAAAATACAATATTATGCACGATCCAGGTTTATTTGTGGATGCTCAAGTTTTAAAGCTCAAGTTTTAAAAATCAATTTCTTACAAGTATCAACGAAAATGTGAGGCTTGGCTTGCATGAAGGATCTGACCACAAATGCTGTTAGCCATGTAGACCCTGCAGTTCCACTTGCAGGTCCGAAAGCAGAGTAGGATCCATCAGTATGCTTGTAAGTCAACTGCCTTTGGTAGCCAGTTTCCAAAAAGTCGATAGCCTTCTTCCGAATAGGCTCTGTCAATTGTCTGGTTGACTAAGAAATTTAGAAATTTTATTTTATTAGTTCTGACGATCATTTTATTTGTGTTTAGGAAAACCTCTTAGGGCTGTATAATTGAATATCGCGAGAGACATGCATGTAGGATTTTTTGGTGGACTTTGACGATGGTTTTAAATTAGGTTAACCCAATTTAGTTTTAGAAATAGAAGATAAACTGTCGGCTTTAAAATGTAACATTAAATGAATAGTAAAATGAATTTATTCTTTAAGCCATTAAATAATATCTGCATATGAGAAGTTCCAGCAGGTTTATGAAAGCAGCAGCAGCTAGAAATAAAGACCTATGTGAGTTATGCATGTTGCATAGGGTTATCGGCCGGGGCAATTTGATGTTTTTTGGGTCTTTGTAAAGGGACGGCATTTTCTCAGAGGTTTCTTGACCAATTTGGCTGAACTTTTCTTTAACTTATTCTCCAAGCGATTTTACAGGTGGTAATTCAAGGGTTTTTGAAAATTCGAAAAAACACGCGCGTAAATTCAAATCCAAGAAGAGCCGATTTTTAAGAAAAAAAATCATAATTTATCATATAATATGGAATTCATGCATCAAAAAAAATAATCAGAGCAAACACGCAAAGTGGCAAAAGTGGAGATGCGGGGGATCGAACCCCGGGCCTTTCACATGCAAAGCGAACGCTCTACCCACTGAGCTACATCCCGACGTTGAAGAGGGAGCTGATTTAACTTCTCTTGGAGCAAGCCATTCTGCTGCAGAGAGTCAGACAAGGCAAACTGGTTGAAGTTGCTGGCTATGCAAGTCTGGTGTAGCATGATAGACAGATGCACAGAAGCAAGCAGAGAAGTGTCATTGCATTTTTGATTCAGAGCAAACTAACAACATGATTATTATATGCATGAACTTATCTTATCAATCTTGTTGTTTTGTTGCTTAATAATCCGTGGTTTTAATGCACGTTTATGTATTCTAATTCATCAAAGCTGGGAAAGGGTAGTAAATTGAATGTTGAATGCTTAAAGATTTACCTGCAAATACTCCAGAATGACAATGTCAGGGACGAATTTGACCATATTTTGTTCTCCACAGCCAGTAGGTAATTCTAAATTAAACAATCAATCATTTAGACGAAAATACACTGTTATGGTGTTGATAATTACCTTCCGTGATTACAATTATTTTGTTGAACATCCAACTCATTTCGGGCGTTACAAGTTTTTAAATGCATAAATTTCCATGCTATTCAAAATGCTGAATTGAATGCTTACCCAATAGCTTATCCAGATTGCTTATAGCAGGTCCCAAAACGTCTCCAATTACTGAGAGTTTGACAACATCTGAATCATTCACCCTCTTTTCTGGGAACCTCGTTGTAATATTAGTCGTGTATGGTCTTCCACTACGCAAGTCAAGAAGCGTGCCCCTAGTTATCTTTTGAGTTTGTCCGGGAGGAACAACCTTCAGAATCTTGACTAAAGCATCCCCAGCTTGCCTTGAAGTCCCTTTCACGCTCAACTCAATGTTTCCTATTTTATTTGGCGTGATGAGGAAGCTTACTGACTCCACAGAGTTGGCTTTCACAGTAACTTTCTCCGTTTTGAACAGTTCAAGCTCTGTTTTAAATTTAATGAAGGATTTTTTAAAATTCACTTTATATCTCTTCCATTCACTTTCGGAAATGTATATGCGATACTTACTGGCATCCACTTCGTTTTCATCCTCAGTAAAGCTAAATTGATTTTGTGAATTATCCAAGGTCACATCTGCCACCACATCCCGAGTCATGTAGTTGTGCACAAGAACCTGAATTCCAACTGCTTCCCCCTTTACAATTGAATAAGGGATGTTGAGAGACAAAAAGAAAGGTCGGAAGACTCGAAGCTTCATTGGGATGTCAGAAACTCCCAAGCCATAAACTTGGTCCAAAGAGAAGCCTGAAATCACCCACGATGTTATGGTGTCTGGTACAGTTTTCTTGAGAAGAGCACGACCATCATACCTAAACCATTATATTATAAATTTTAATCTGTTCCTGGCTATCAAATTAATTTCATCCTATCGCATCGGTTTTGGCTTTCTACTGAACTAAATCAAACTGATTCTAACTTCAGATAATCTTCATGCCAAATTTAAAACACGCATGCTGTAATTGAGACAAGAACGAACAAAAATCGAAACAAAAGTGGCAAAAACAGATATGTACAAACAAATACAAACAATTAAAGCACAATTACTACCGCTCTACGAAGTAATAAAGCAAAGATTTGGTTGCCGAAGACAATTATTTTGTAACCCGAATACCCCCACTCAATTTCGTTTATCATTTTTTTTTGTAAAGCACAGTTGCAAAGGAATACCCAGTAGAAGTGTTGACAAATATCCAAGTGGGCGCAGGAAGCTGTTTCACATCACTAAGAAAGATGGTGTACTGAGAATATCTAGATTTGGGAATTCTCGAAAATGCATAAGGACCAGCGAGGGGCCCTCTTGTAGGTCCTCGATAGGGAATCGCGGGACCAATATCAGGTCTCAGTGAGGAGGTTAACACTGACGAGTCATAAATTGGACGGACGGGCCGTTTATCAGCTCTTTTAGGACTAGAGGCATCTATAGAAAAGGAGAGCGAGTGAAAGACAAAAAATATGCATGCAGAAGGTAAGACAAACGTATAGTTATAGTAATGTACATCAAAGAAACTGGAGAATAAAAATATTAAACATAATAATATAGACAGCAATGTACAAATAAGATCTGATTTCAGTGGTGCATTAACATTAATTAACATTTAAAAAAACCATGCTTCATGCTAAAACCTGAGATGAAACCTTAAACATGCTTCAGTTCATGCTAGACATACTTTTGCAGTCTCAAAAGTTTTCAACCTCAATATATTGCATCCATATTTGTCAAGTATTTTTTTCATAAGAAAAACAGCGTCAGTATTGAATAAAGTATCTACTTAAAGCATATAAAACATGCACATGCTGTGATAAACTCCTCGGATTGATTGTAAGTTGGAGAAGAAAAGGTAATATATACATATTTATTATGTGCAAGGAGAAAGAAAACAGAAGTGAAAATTGTCAGTAAACCCCTCTACCAGATATGTAAACCACTTCGTCCCTTCAAACTGTCACATTGAAAGCTTTCCCATTTGACGCATTCCCAATTAGTTAAGCACATTTCAATTGCTTATGTATTAGAATATTACGAGATCCCTATAAAGAGGTGCAGCATTTTTGCGTGTTATCTTGGTAAATCTCACGTTACCCTCAGTTTGCAACTGAATCAGCTCTGGCGTTAACGTTATGTTATCGTCTTTTTAAATTGATGTGTTTGTAGTATAAGAATGTTGGTTTTTTGGTAGTGTATAAGTTTACCCTGTGGTTAACTGATCCCAAATAAATGTTTCGGGGAAAAATTTCCTTGTTCTGATGGGTGTGTCGAAGGAACCTAAGCTGAGAGAGTCAGCTTCAGCGTGAGCCTCCTCTAAATCCTCATCTTGGAAATTGGCTCGATAGAAAACTACAAAATCATATGGGGTCAGTCAAAGTTAAGATAAACTATGAATTAGTTGTAACAAGCTACACTTAACGTTGGAGTAATTTGACATTACAAATTATTATTATTTGTTAACATTATTATTCAATCCAAAAACAGGTTGAGTCATTAAACGGTCTGTGTTCAAGATGGTTACCGCATATATTATATGCACAATTGCAACTCGCAACCAATGTATGTGCTTTCACAAGAAATTGTGCAAAAAGAGAAAAGTATAAAATTCTGCATGCAAATTAAATTAAAGGGTTCATGCAGCTACGAGTAGCTAATATATGGACGTTAGATTAGCACTTAATTTGAGTTCAAGCGTCTTTCCTTTAAGTTAAACTACTACAGTTGCAAATTTCATTTGCATATCAATCTAAAGACGCGATTAGCCTACCGTACTGCAACCGTCTCCCATAACCAGGTCTCGGGAAATGATTTCCGTTTGTGAATAGGTCCACTAAATTCTGAGCTCATTAAATTATTTGAGGCAGATATAACTTGTCCTTTTGGCATTACATCATTTTCGGCGTATTCTACATCACCATCAACGTAATCGTCAAAAACTCGACCGCTTCTTCTAGACCAAATATCTAATACCCAACCAAATATTTAATGTTTTCACTTGTTGCAAAATTTAATTGTCAGACTAAATGTTAGCCCAAAGATAAACGTCCAGGATTATTACTTAAAGTCAGTATCGGCACTTTTTGCAAATAAGAATAGCACTTTTCAATTTTGAATTCATCGTGTGGTGAACACAAGATTAATTATGTTATTTAGTTCCAATATAGAGTGTGTTGGAAGAAAGATAGGAGACGGAGAGTAAAGAAAACTTACCCAAAGGTGGTTGCTGATGGACAACACTGTTTGTCATTATTACAACGCCGGCATTCTATTAAAAGGACAAAATATTTATTTACATATCTATAGATTACAGAGTAAGGTAGTCATAAAAAATCGTTGTAAAATCGCCAACCTCGAAAACTTGTGATGCCGTTATTGCACTGGATGAATGGTACAGTAGAGACCTTTTGTATCTCCCAAAAGCAAAATTGTTTCTTTTATCAGCCGTATTCCAGGATTCCAATTCCCTTTCAACCATTCCCAAGCTAATATCCTTATCTTCCTTCAAAATCAGCACAGATTGATCAATTCCTCTCAGCCCAATCAAAGAATTAGGTCTGGAGCCTACTACAATATTAACTTCTTCTCCAGGCTGCGCCTCTTCCTTGGTCATTGTCACATTCAAGAAATTATCCAGAGAGCCATCAACTCGGAAATTAACCGAATCTGCAATTATCTCATTCTCATGAAGAGCATAAATGATGAGCGTCGCTTGCGGGGCAGAGTTGGCAGGGGCAAGAATGCGGAAATTGAGTTGCTGAGAGGGGGCCTTCAACGTAAACTTTCTTGAGAGAAGGACATCCCCTCGGCCAATTAGGATGTAATACAGCGTGTCAAGTGGAACAGTGGTATGGACATTCACTTCAATTTCACCATTCACCTGTGTGCCAAATGCAATGATGCGTCATTTTCATAAAGAATGCATGACATAATCTAGTGTGTAATCATTAATAGCGTAATCCAATCTGAAACACTTGAACTTCATCATCTGCAAGCTCAAATTTAATACTCACCTTGGGATTCTCGGTCTTGATATCAACCTCTAAATAAGCATTCGTCACAGACAATGCCTTCTGCACAGTTGGGAACCACTCGGTCAGTTCCTTATAGGTGGCTTCAATGCCCAACACATACTTGTCTTCATCTGTAGGGGCGTTGAAGGTCAAAGTGACTAAGCCATTGGATGGAACGCTGTGATAGGAAGAATTATACTCTTCATGATTATACGAAAATCCATGCTTGACAAGGAGCGCTTTGGGATTGGGATCTGAAATCGGGACGTCATCTTGGGTGGCCACTTTCACTGTGATGGTGTAGGGAAGTCCAGGCTTGAATGATTCAGCACCCCGAATCACTTCTAATTTGTAGTCATACTTGTGCAACGTGATCGACTTGGTGGCATTCTGCTGTCTTCCTGTAAGACGCTCGGTTACCATTGCCTCCAACTGGACTACACGTTGGTAATCATCTGTCAGCCTTTTCGTGGGGGAGAGAGATAGAAGGAGTGAAAAATTTGTAATTATTATATAGCGTTGCGGGAGAAGATTAGCCCTCATTAGTTACACATTCATTGGGCCGCCGAGTACATTATATTTATGCATAATCAGGCTGAATTGTTCAAAGATGTACATGATGATGAAGATTACATACAGAAGAAATGAAACACTACGCCTTATATATATATAGCCTATTGTTTTGCTTTACTTACTCAAGCTCCTTGGTAAGATCAAACTCAACATCGGCCAAACCATCAATGCGAACTGTTTTACGACTCACTCCAGTAAATACAGGCTGGAGGTATGTGGAGTGAATTGTTGGGTAAGCTGAGACAACCAATTCTCCTTTCACAGGTTTTCCATACGTGTACCTATATAATACATATAATAAGAAGAGTTTTTGGATTGAAATACAAACCAAATATCTTTGTCAGGACATTTTTATCGCAGCTTGATGCTTACAGGTGTTTTACATTTTTTATGTCATTAATTTTCCGTAAAAGACATTTCTGCTTATTTGATAAAGTACTAAAGCTTTTTTTATTCCATCAGCCAGTAGCATCACTGAACGTACGTGCGATCATCAGATTCTATGAATACTTCATTTGCATAAAATTTTGGACGCCCTTTCTGTTTTTGGGTCTGTCCACTCCATTTGCACAACACTATTTACGTTTAACTACCTGTTGCGAAATGTGTTTTAGCAAGTCTAATATTGAAAGATGATCTTGCAGAAAGAAATTGTAAATAATTGTGTACTCAATTTAAACAAAGCAATGAAAAATTGAATGACTTTTCAATTTCTTTTCTCAACTTTCCAGTTTATTACGTAAATGAAAATGATCTTGGAATCATTGAACGTCGAATGTTCAGGCATCTGGAGCTCAACATTGAACTTGGGAAGCACATACTCATTAATCGTAAATTGCTGCACTTCTTTCTGATTCTTGTAGCCAACTTCAAAACTCCAATCACCCAAATTGGGCTGAGAACTGAGTTGCAGCTCAGAGGCAAAAAGACCTCGTTGAACCACCGCATTTTTCCATTGCTTGATAACATTTCCTTGGCTGTCCTTTGCAATAATATCAATCGGCCCAGGTCCCTTTGGTCTCAGAGAACGGTCAAGAAGGAGTACTCGAAATTGGACCAACTCACCCGGTTTATAAATTGGCTTATCAGTTTGAATCAGAATGGCCGAGCTCTTTGCACTATACTCGAGCTGGGTCGTGTTCTCAAATTCCAGGCCACCAGTTCCTTTCACCGTGAGGTTATAAGTGCCTCCATCAATTAGGTCTCCAACCTTCAAAAAATAAATCATCCATTCTTAATTCTTCTGGTAATTAAACCGTGAAAATAGATTTCCGAAACTTGTTCTTTTGTTCACCAACTGTCTCATTAAGAGTTTCATTTTTTTGTCACACGATTTCATTATTCACTGAAATAGATCACAATTATTTTTACTATTGCATTATTATTTGCATGGGAATGTGACTACTTTCAGCAGTTTTCTGTGACATCTCATTAGTGGAGCCAGTGACCCACATTTTTTTTATTCAGATTGTCACTTTGTATTGCAATTTGAAAATTGGGCATTCATTTCATTCACACATGTTCAATGCAGTCAGAGGAGCTGGCTTCTATTCATCAATGTGAAAGCGAAGGATGCACGTTTGAGTTTGTCAAACATTTCGTTTTTTTTCGACACGCATGCTAAATTATATTTGTTTAACGGTAAGTATGTATAGGAGAATGGGAAATTCAATGCTACTTTAATTTTATGCACAATATATGCAATTTACCATCCCATTACTGATAAAAAAAACTAAATGCCTTCTCAAAAATCGTCTGCTAAGCTAACCAATTTAATCCAATTCAATGACTGTCTCTTCTCATCATCATCTCATCATGATTGTTGTCAACATCATAAAATGACTCATAAAAAATGTTGACTTTTATTGCAATTCATTATCGCTCCCCTGCTACTGCTTTTGAAGCATCAATTTTCCTCGTCTTGTCTTGCCGGTATTGCTCCGAATGTCATGCACATTCAGTCTCGTCGTTTTTATTATAATCTCGAAAAAATCAGCTCAAGTACAAAAAGCAAAGAGTTTTTTTTATTCAGAGTGTGTATATGGATGCAATTAGTAACAGCAACATGTATGCAGCACAATATAATACAATGGTAATCCGTTTTGGCTGCATGATCTCGTGCAGGATGTTCCTTGTTACATGGATCAGTAAATTTCATTTCACATTCGCATAGTATACGTTCTCTGTGGAATGGAAGCGTTGCTTTTATGCTCCTTCTAAGGCAGTTTGTTAATTGCTGCATGATGCTTTAATAATAATTCTCATATTTATTTCCCTTCCATGTCTCTTTTGCAGAAAAGTATTATCGCTGATGCAATCATATCGTAACACATAACATATTACGCTGAACTAAACCAGGGTTTACCCTAAACGACCTTTCAGTTTCCACCTTCACTTTGAAAAAAATTCTGCCATCTATTTATTTTTTTGAATTTTTATCGTACATATTAAAGTTGCTGAAAGGTTTGGAAAAGTGACTCATATTCAATCTTATTAAGACTCTCACAGACCAAAAATTGAATGTGAGTAGAAATTGGTATGAAAATGATTTATCTAAATATTGTAATTTGGTTCTAAGTAGATTGTGGGAACTCGGCTGGACTGGTAGCGAAATTTTTTTATGAGGGAAAATGAAAGTTTTAACAGGGAATTTATTACATTTCATTCCTCTCAATTACGTGCTATAATGGGGCTAAAATGGTTGGGAAAGGTGTGAAGTGAGCTGGAAAGTCCATGTGGGAAAATCTACTGATTGGTGATAAAAACCTTTGCCCTAAAGCCTTCAAAAGATTTTTGAACTTGCAACTTTCTAAAACATTATATTAAAGATAAAAATGTTTTACAAGAGCTAGAAGCTCCTCACTACATGCCATTTCAGTCATTAGGTTGTAGAAAAGCCGGTAATAAGTTGATGAGAACCAGATCCCATTTCATATCTCACCTGTAATGTAATTAGCTGACTCGCTCCTGCTCTGGGATCTATCACATTTTGCTGAGTGGATGAGGAAGAGCCTCCAGAGCTGTGGGTTGCTCTAATGGACACAACCACTGTCACCGGCGATGCAGCTTCCACATTCACTCCTACGTTGAATGGCAAATTAGGCCGAAGAGTCCTCGGTGCTATGACTGTGTACGACCTTCAGAAATCACACATTATGCATACATAAATAAAAACATTGGGAAAGACACAATAACACAATTTCACACTCCTCTGGTATTTCTACCATTTTTATCAATGTGTAAAAATCTAAAGCACTCTATTGCATTAACATTATCTTCATTCATTATCAAATTTGACGTTTGTTGAAATGAACGGAGCTGAGCAGTGAAATGAAAGGTAGCACAAAACAAACAAAATTCCCATCTTTACACACAGCACATATTTGAATTATTATCAACATGATCATTATCATTTTCTAGCAGCGCACTAAACCAAATGAGAGTGTTGCTGCCAGCTTCGTGTTGACCACCAACATTTCCGCATAATTATTAGAAAGATCACAAGAGCCACTTCCACTTTGAAATTGCCAAGTTATGCGGCATGCGCAACGTACTAAATTTTCCGGCACATTCTCTCTTGTCACCTCTCATCAAAATCGCATATATTTTTTTTTACAAAATCCAAATAGAATCCCCGAAACAAGCACGAACTCACTATATCATATTCGTATCTTATACAATCATCATCATGTTATTATCCCTATCATAATGAATTTAAAATTTAATCCTCCTCCTCATGATTTTATCACATTTTTCATATAGTCACCAGCAGGAGTAGCACTTTTTAAAACATGTTTCCTTACTTAACTCTCCTTTTTTAACAAAACAGAAAGGGTTGGCTACATTACGCATGTGCATTACTATTTCCATTAACGAAAAACTTTTACCACTTGGTTTTATTATTGTCTTCCTTTCTGTGTGTGCCTGGTGGTGCTAATTCAAAGTGTAAAGTGATTAACTAGAAAGGGAAGCCATGTAAATCAAATTTTGTAAACAAAGACAACTACATAATAGCATTTTTGGTACATGTTACATAGTTGTATCATTATAAAATGCATCTTATTATCAACGAGACAGGTAGGCACATAAAAAGGAAGGAATGGAAAGTTAAGAAGGTGAACCTAAACATAATCTAAAGTATTATGTGGTTTGTTTGGAAAATGAAAGAAAGAAGAAGGTGCAAAAAAATTTCGATTTCATTTGTCCTCCGTCATGCATTTGAACTTTTGGTTTTGGTAGGAGACGACCACGCAAAAATTCTTACAAAGCCATCACTATAGAACATTCTATATAAGCCTTTGATGACCAAACTAGTAGAATTGCAAAAACAGTAAAGTGTATAATATTATTGTACAGCTCTATTTACATGAAATCACATCGTTGCTACACTTGACTATTCCCAATCTCCTCGTCTCATATAGTCATCATTATTTACTATGCAACAGACGCCCACATCTGATGGACTTGTTCACTGTTTTTTTCGTGCACAGTACACACAGTTGCACAAGGTTGTTACTTTAGCATTAGGATCATGATGATGATGACGATCAAAGAAGGACACAGAGAGTCAAAATAACATTGAGTTTTTAAAAAGGTATTGCATATTACATGCATGCATAAATTCATTTTGAATGTCGATATTTTAATGTGTAATGATGTATCCCGAAACATGTCTTATGATTGGCATGTTTCAACCAAACTTATTATTTAAGAAGAATGATGATAATGATGATCACATACAAAAAAGTGATTCATGAGACGTACCTATATTAACCTACGAAATATCTTAAGTAACCTGATGCTACAAGTCTTGCTATAAGCACAAAAACAAAGACTAAATCATTTCGATAGTGGCTCAGTATAGGAAATCCCAGCCCAAATCATTTCCCCTTAGACTACGGTGCACCAAACCACACTAAACTTGAGAAATTCATCCCGGTTTTTGTAGTAGTAGCACTCACATTCCATTGCTCAGCTCCGTTCTTTTTCTTCTTTTTTACACACTGAAAATTTCAACATGCACAAAGCCCAAAAACTTGAGTAATTACCCGGACTGAGCTGAAATAGCGGGTAGCAGGAGGCAGAGAAGCCACAGGTGCTTCCCTAGGTGTGTAGGTATCATGATGATAGTAGTATGCTCCTCCAATAATTTGCACAGATTAAAAACAATTTTTTACACTTTTAATAGCAGAGTTGCAGCAACAACACGCGCTGCACGCAACTGCTCTGTCCCCCAAACTGACGAGTTGATTCTATGCAGCTAATATAGAGCAATCTTTACGATGCACTTGACAAACAAATTTTAATATAAAAAAGGTACTTTTACTAGCAGCACTACTACTAGTTCATGCCACGCTTGTGATGCTGTTGCTGCCGAATACGGTTGTGGCATTAGGAAATAAGTGCGCGTAAAATGTTAAGTATTGATCATATCAAATTGCATTACATTAGCACAATTCACATCGCTACAAATTTGACCGTTTCATATACTAGTGCAGAGAACACACCACTATACTTTGTGCTGCGGCTACTACTATTGACAAGCACAAAAATAGACAACAAAACACCTGTTATACCTGTTGTTACTATTATGTATGTCTCTCTCGTGAGCTGGCTGACGCAGAAAATGATGTGATGATGAAGAAGACACGATCACAAGTAAAGTAAGTAAGTGGTTGCCAGTAATAATCAGGTTGGATGGTAGATTCTTCGTTTTCCTGGCCGATACGATGACTACATACACGCAAGAACATTCATGCATACGTATTCCTATGTTGACGAAGATGACGAGCTGAAGAAGATGATACAAAGAGTTTTCTCAGAAGACGGTGTGGTGGTGTGTGAGCTTTATTCCTTTCTATTGAGTGCCATCATCTCAATTTCGATACACACAAGCAAAGATGTTAGATGTGTGGGGACGATCAGACGATGGTTTAGCATAGGTATACGGTAAACGACAAGTAAACCAAGGCAGTTTCAGCTTCTTCATCAAATGTGCCCGTTTAAAGCTGATTGTGCACGAAGAAAGCTCTACAGGTAATAATCCTTTTTCCTTGTTCTCGTATACATGCACTTGCTAGTTTGTTTCTTTGGGACAGTATTAACATTAACCTATCTCTTGCTATCTATTCACATAACAATATTATTCTTTAAGAAGGACCTGTTACGTTATACATGCGTGCATCAGTCGGTGGAGTGCATGAATAATACTAAAAAAATCTTGAGAATGATGATGATACACTGATACGGTTGTTGCCTGTTGGCATGCACGTAACTTGAGCATGTATGTATCTCTTTTAGTTTTTAGCTCCAAGTCACCTACGGCAAACAGGTAAGAAAGACAAATCCTACAAAAAATATAATATGGTATATGGTCATCACCACATTGCCGTCGTCACTAGAACACAGCACACTTCACATCATATACACTTGTATACTACGTGCCTACACACACAATCATCAACAGCAACAATTTTTCCACTGCCAGAAAAGGGTATTAAAAGGATGTTGATTTTTAGTTACAACCAACCACACACTATTTTTCTCTACCTGTGTAATACTTAATAGGCTTTTTTTCGAAGGGATAGTTTAGTTTACAGTCTCATTTCCTCTTTTGTATATTGATATTGATGTAGTCACACACGAATGTTTGCATGAGAGTCTGTTGCACTCGCCACTGCTGCTGCTGCATCATTCATTTGTCCTTTTGCGAGAGAACGAAACTCATTTCTTTCCCTTTAGTTTCGTGTTGTTGTTGATACGCTTTTTATGCTGAATTCAATCCTGTCTGCATGTTGTCGTGTGGGCTAGAAAAAAAAATGAGAGGAAGGTTTTGCTAGGTTAGTTTTAAGCGGTGCATTGGATTTATTTACATGATGCATGCATGGCTAAAAACACGTTTTTCTGTGTTGTATGATTGTGTTCAGGATGATACTTTACTTTTTTTCTAGATAAGTAAGTGAGATGTTACACATTTGTTTTTGAGTAAAAAAATAAGATAGTCAAGAACTATTTGGAATGACTTGACTCAAATCGGCTTGGCTGTGGTTCTGCACTTGTGGGTCTAGCGGCCAAAAAGCAGAGACATGCAGAAAGTTGCAATGAAATGCTTTCAATTCAAGAGCAATGCACGCGGAGACGGTATTACTACTAGTTCCCACAGTCAACGCTACACATTCTTTGAATTTGAATGTGTCTTTCTTCTTAACGATCCTAAATTATTTTTTGTTTATGCTGACTGACATCAATGGGTTCTGTTAGTGGGCTTTTGGGATGCAATGAATTGAAATGGATAGGTTGAAAATGAATTGAAGAAATTTGTTTGGTTTATAGTAGTAGATGCATTGTATGATGATGATGATGATGATAAATAAAAAACGTTTGAAATGAGAACATAACTGGCAGCAGCTTCATGATTCAGACATTCACGTACCGTTGAGCTTGAGTGTGACTACGTGTGCATTGACGGAAATATGATGATGATGATGGAGTGATTGGTGGCTTAACCAACTGTGAAATACGTGTGTTGATCGCTGTATTTTCGGATTTAAAACTTTTTAGCGTGAATCCTCAACACAGATTAAGTGAAGAGCCCATTGAAAAAATGAATTGTTAAAAAAATCCTCAAGTGCTTTTGGATTGGATTGGATTCTGTCATTTTTGACAACTTCATAAAAGTCAGATTGATTTAGAGTATGGCTTGACTCCCTGTTTCTTTTGAATTTTGGTTGAAATCCATAAAAGTTGTGACTTTTAACAATGACATGGGATTTTCTTCCCCTAAACCGATTGCTCTTTGTTCCATTCAGCTTTTAGGTGTACCTAATAAATATGGAGCATTTTGAGAAAGCTGAAACAACATAAACCACTAGAAATTGTTGCGAAATAGTTTGACTGGTCCTGGTCGGGTGTGGCTCCAAAAAGAAACAACAACACTTTTATTTCCAGTTCCAAGAATATCAAAAATAGGACGGTTTGAGGTTACTTTACTGCACAGCAACAACAGCACAAGTGTTCCATATATCTTTTGGCTTTTAGTCAAAAGACGAAGTAAAGTTTATCTCAAATCTATACCTAAGGTTGATTTTAGAGGATGGCTGGAGGTGCATAGACGAGCATACGGCATAAATCCCACTACGTGGGTATACCAAAATATATAGGCCGTTATGCAAATTGTTTTTAATCTAACGTACATACTATCATGACAAGTGAATATTTCTACCTACGTGAATACTTTTAGCAGAGAGATTAATTAGAAAAAACAGTGTTTTTTGCGAAAAGTGCATTGCTCACATAAGGCATACGGGGCGACCCGAACATTCACTACTTTCATTGTGGAAGTTTAACTTGGTC